>JZKD02S1131273.1:516174-536968 GCA_000966675.3 Picea glauca | reverse complement strand
TTTCTTCAAGGCTATTCCTCCTGAGCTTTTATCCTTCTTATCCTACTGTCTCTACTGTTTCCATTAATGACAACAATCATCACTGCATTCTATCCACTGAATTTGCCAACAAGTTCATTGTTGAAAGAGATATAGGATCGAAAGAATGAATATAATATGTGCATGTGCTATAGTCTAGAGCTTACAACACATCGAATTACAATCGATTTCAATAAGGTAAAGAGGGTTAGACTCCTAGAATGAGGGAACCTCGATGTGTCCTAGATATGTTTGAGGAAACAACGTGAGACATTCTCCCTGAAGGGTCCTATGTGGACTAGTAGGGGGGAATGTGAACTTCATACTGATGTGCCTCAGACAGTTAGATGAAGGAAGCAAGAAATTAGTTTCACGAGGAAACCTCGATATGTCTTATGATACATTGGTTACATGAAGGAACCTCGATATGTCTTAGAGATTGGTTCCATGAGGGAACCTCAATATGTCTTAGAAATGTGTTCCACGAGGGAACCATGAGATGTATAGTATGGATACAGTTCATGAGTGAAGCATGAGGTTGGACACTTTAGGATATTTGGGTTTCCAGTATACATTCATGTACCCAAGGAGAAAAGGACCAAGCTAGACCCTTCAGGAAGAAAGGGTACATTTGTGGGGCACAGTGAGTCTTTGAAGGCATACTGAATCTACATCCCTAATCAAAGAAAAATTGAGGTGAGCAAAGATGTTACCTTTGAGGAGGAGGTAGCCTTCAGGAGATCTAGAGTATCTCACATGGAGATTGATAGTGAGAGATAGGAAGAGATGGTGCCTTCTCCCCCTCATCCTCCAATAGTTCATAGGGAGACAATTGAGCCTATTGATCCAATTGATCCCATTGATCTTGTAGCTCCAGTTGATGTTCCCAGAGATATTGCAGTAGGTCAGAAGAGACCTACATGGGATTGTCGGACTCTATAGGAGTTAGAAGGACATGCAACTCCTCGTGGTACCTTCTAAGAGAGCAAGAGAATTCAAAGATATTTGTTCTATGCCGCTATTATGAGCCACATTCATTAATTTGGAGCCTTCTTGTTATGAGGAGGCATCTAGTCAGCCAGTATGGAAAGATTCTATGATGGAGGAGTATCAGTCCATCATGAAGAATGATGTGTGGGATATTGTTCTCATACCTAAGGGGAAGTCTGTAGTGACTTCCAAGTGGATATATGAGATCAAACACACAACTAACAGGAGCATCGAGAAGCACAAAGATAATTCTTTTTCTAGAGGATTCTCTCAGGTGGAGGGAATAGATTATGAGGAGACATTTTCTATTGTTGCTCAATATACTTCTATCTAGATGATTATTTCCCTTGCAACATACATGGGTTGGAGACTACATTATATGGATGTGAAGACAACCTTTCTCAATGGATATATTGAGGAAGAAGTATACATCGAGCAACTAGATGGTTTCGTGATACATGAGAAGGAGTCTCATGTGTGCTGGCTAAAGAAGTCCTTATATGGACTCAAGCAGGCACCTACAGCTTGGTATGCGAGGATTGATGGACACATTATGAGTTTGGGCTTCAGAAAAACTGTTGTTGATCCCAACCTGTACTACAAGACTGTTAATGGTGAGTCCCTGATTTTGGTCTTCTACGTTTATGATTGATTCCTCACCAATAAAAAGAGCCTTATTGTTGAATGCAAGCATGTGTTGTCCTTTGTGTTTGAGATGAAGGACCTTGGTATGATGCACTACTTCTTGGGACTAGATGTGTGGCAAAGAACTGATGAGATCTTCATGAGTCAGGTGAAGTACACATTTGAGATATTGAATAAGTTTGGGATGTTGAACTGTGAGCCCATGGCTACACCAATGGTGACGAATCCAAAGAAACTAAGTGTGCCTTCTTCCAATTCTGACGAGATTGATCCAACCTTGTATAGAAAGTTTGTAAAACCCATGTTTTCCCCATCTTGTAATTAATCATTAATCATAATCACCATGCTATGGCATGGGAACAATGTAAATGTATTATTGTTTGAATTGCAAACAATTAATTGTGGGGGTGAAGCCTTGAAATTATTGGCCATGATATCACTAGAGAAAAGAATGTGAAAATTATAAGAGAAGGTTCATCATGTCGAATGACCCCAAATTACCCTTTGATGAGGATAATAAACCTCCTCCGGTTCCCAAGGAGGGATCAGTTAATGAAGAAAGGACCAGTGGTTGAACCATCAACCACCCCCATGAATGGAAGCATGGTCTAGATGTAGAATATTAGCCTGAAGTACCACAGGGTCCTGTAGACCTAGAATGACCCAAGTTTCCTTCTAACAGAAGGAACAATATAGGAAGGATAACCTTCTCAAGGAAGGATGTGCATGCAAGGTAGGAAAAAGAATAAAAGGGAAGAGAAGAGAATGCAGGGAGCTCTCTAGCTGAGAACGAAGCATGAGCAGAAGGTCGCAAGATTGATACTAAGGAAGCATCTGATAAACCTCGCAGAAGCTGTGAAAGAGAAAGGACTTATGAGAATTGGCATAAATTCCCTAGTGATATCATGGCTTGGCATGAGGGCAGCTAGATCGCTAAGAATGAATGCCTCTGATCCTATGGTTGGGTGGAAGGGTGAACACCCACAGTTAGTTAGTTGGCTACAACCTGTAATAGATAAGTATTCTCAGATCCTGTGTAGATGAACTGTAACTGTAGATTAAAGTTGGATATCCTATGAATGTTGCAGGGATGTGCATGTTTTCTTGATGATTAGACTGTATCCATTTATCTTTTCTTTATTGTGTATTTAAGAAAGTAAGGAAATATATGGTTTGTATATGTAAATGCTCAAGCCCTGTAGTGGCTCAAGTTTAAGCAGATGAACTGTGAGTTCGTCAACCTTGGACATAGTTTCCCCGCATACATGTTGATACTCCCAGTTGTTTTGAGTCTCATGGGAAAAGGAGTTTGTTAAGATCATGAGAAAGAGCACAAAACGTGTGCCAGTGCCTAAGTCCTTTAGAACTGATGAAGCTCAGGAAGGATAGCGAGATTTAATTCTCGAAAGGGAAGATCCTTTCATTTGGAAGATGAGCGAATGAGATCCATTCAGGAGGTACCAAGGTCTATCACGACCATTGGATTTGGAGAAGGAGTGTAGGTGTTAACTCCTTGACTCCTTCAGTCTTCGTGAGTTCGACGAACTTTTGTATTCTTCGTAAGGGAAATGGATCCTCTGAAGTCTCAGAGCCTAAAGCTAATCTGGGCCCTAGATCTGAGGATGCTCAAGAACTATCCAAACCGTCAGATCTACGATGTAGTTAGCCCAATGTTGACCACTTCGGGAGGACAGGGGTGTTGTAACGTCAAAACCCCCGAAGTTCGTATTTGTGAAGTAATGTGGACCGTGGATCTAAGGATCCTTCAGGACCCCTCTTCACCATTCAATCATGGGGATGCATGTATCATGTTGAGAGCATGTGGGGGCCCATGTGTCAAGTGATAGATTTTCCAGGTGTGGTGAACTTGTGGCATGGTAAGGGATATCGGTGACCTGAGGCAGGTGCAACATATTCTTATCGGAGTGTTTTGGGATGACATATGTCCCTCTAGGAGTGGCCCAACAATGGGACCCAAGGGAACCTTGAGCGGAAGTTACAATCCATAAATCTATGGGGTTATGTGAATACCCTTAGACCATCAGATCTAGGTTGTGGTCAGCCTGACACTGACCAAATCTAGGAGAAAAGAGGATTTTGTGTTGCAAAAATCCCGAACACTGAAGTTATGAAGTAGCGTAGGTTGTTGATCCAATGGTTACGTGGACATACCTTGGTCACGAGATCGAAGGGAATGAAAGATGATCAGTCTGGAGTGATGAGGGACAATGACATCACCCAGGGTCACGTGAACCCAAGTTTGATGTGCCACATGTCACCTAGATTCATGCATATCACATACCCTGTACACCCATTCATACGTGACATGTTTCAACCCCTAATACGTGCCTGCCTAGCCAAAGTGGTTAGTGAAGTGACCAGAACTCTAGGGGTCTGGGACTTCGGGACTTCGAAGGATTCGAGGTGTAGTATTGTAGAGAGTCCAAAAGGCCCGAATTGTCGGAGTCCATCCTAGTTGTTGGTGCCGAGAGACACATGGAACCATATCCTGTACTCTGGAGGTTTAACACACCAGAAGGAAGCGGGTATAAAAGGTTGAAGACTCTTGAAGTCGCAGGGAGATGGAGGAGATCTGAATCAATTGGGAAGTGTGTTAGTATATCGTTAACTCTAGAGGATTTGAAGCTTGGTGCTTAAAAAATCCTGGAAGCTTAGAGTAACGAAGAGGATCTCAATCATCCGTCGTTTGGGGACGCGTGGTGAGCAATATGTTACTTTGGAGGATAGCCACTTTGGAGAAAAGTGAACAAGAACTCCCGAAGGCCCAGAGGTCGGAGTTCACCAAAGCCATCGATCTCAGAGGATAGGTGTCAGAATATATGTCACTCCAGAGTAAGTCTCATTGCGAGAGTTGAGAACTCTCGAAGGTCGAAGTGTTGGAGTTCATCGTAACCATTGATAGTGGAGGATGCATGTCAGGATATATGACACTCCAAAAGGATTTCACTTCATAGGTTTTCATTTGTGAGTACTTTGGAATTCATTGAAGCGCAGAGTCCCGAAGTAAATCAGAACCATTGATGTTTTGTGGATGTGTGGTGTAAGATCGCGCAATCTAGAGACTTGGCACTCCATAATACTTGAGGAGAGGTGTTTTGGAATTCACTGAAGCATGGATACCCGAAGTAATCGTGGTTTGTTGTTTTTGAAAGAGAGCGGAGACCGTTGATCCCCGTAGCATACCCAAAATTCGTCAGTTTGGCAGTTCATGACATTTTTGGTGTCATAAGTTGAAACCGTCTGGAGCCTGAAGCTCCGAAGCACCAAAATAGGTGCTTTTTCTCTTGGTGTCTGGTCATAGCCTATGGTCGCATGCGATTGTAGCTGGAGGGAAGGGGCTAGGCTTGGAATTAAAATTGAAGGTCGAACATCAAATTCGCCGCTAGCCTGTGAGTTAGTCGAGGATCAAGCCCAGTCGTTGGATTGGTTGGTGGATGGATCTTCGCCATAGATTTAGGAATGTTGGAAGCTCCGCGATATCGGAGAACTCGAGATAAAGCATATTGAGTCGGATCCACATGGAATCCACGTGGCCCCAACCAATGAACAATTGAGGAAATTGGGAGAGGTATATATGCCAATTCTAAGCTTGGTTTTGATCATGGAGACCGTGGTTGGAAAGTTTTGGACGAGAAGAATGTGATAGAGACCCCGAATGGAGGATTTGATTACTTAAGGAGAACAAAATTTTTATGTCCTACCCCTTCAAAGAGCATTTAGGGATCGGGTGTGTTACAAATTGATATCAGAGAATAGCAACAACACTTGGTCTTCTTGGTCTCATGAACGAGTCCTATAAAAATATATTATTATCTGCATTGACTCCTTGAGAAGAAGGACTACAGATTGAACCTAATATTTGGGAATTCTTACTGAATTTCAGTAGAAGAATTTCTTTATCCCATTTTCAAAGTGATAACTACTCTTACCAGAGTAGGGATATGTTGATCCACATTAATGGTAAGACTTGAATGTGAATAGTTGAGAGTGGCAGGGTTATGTCAAGGGAATTTTAATCCCGAAGGATGGATAACTTGGCATTTGTAATGCTTCCTCTAACCATGGATTGTTGGAGCCTCGGGTACTGATGATGGTTGATTATATAATGGTTGAAACCTGCAGTAGGGATGATCCATTTAAGAAATATAAAGAGGATTCCTTTGGGATTGTTTCTAATTCCCATAAAGAGGAAAAGTGAGATGGGTAAGTGAGCCAGAACATAAGCTCATTGCTGTGAAAAATGCCTAGTGGCATAACTACTTGTCTAGGCATGAAAATGCCATATGTGAATGTGGTGTAATGCATACAACGAAGGTTGCACGAATGTAACATGCAAATAGACTCAGTGAAACCTATGGATAGTGGTATTGTAAGACCTGTAGCTGGCATGTATGGGTCAATAATGACCTAATGACAGTCGGGGAGTTAACACCCTGAATGAAAATGTTGTTGGGGTAACCCAGTAATCAAGTAAAAAGGATCTCCTTGATTGAGAGGTCTACTGATCAAGACCAGTTGGAAGCCAAATCGATTACCTTGTTACCTTGGGCATAGTTTTAATTTCACATATTGTATTTATAAGTCGGGTAATGTCTATGGAAATTAAGGAAAGAGTGTTTTCTTGCTAGCTGTTATCATACAGAAGAGAGAAAAGTAACCTTTATCGGTTATTATCATGAAGAGAGGGCAACATCAGTATGAGTTATGACTGTGAGATTAGTCATGTAAGTAACCATAATCTCTAACTAAAGAACACTAATGATAAAACTAAATTATCAAGGTGAATAAAGAGGTGCAATAGATGCACCTGCATATACACAAATATGTGTATACATACTTATGAGAATAATATGACTGCAAGCTCTCAACTGAGGGGGGAGCTCAGTGTTGAGTTTCCCTATGAGACTTATCATAAGAATGATTGGAATATACTTGGGAGAAGGATATAGAATTCTGATATGTCCATGTGTGTGAATGACATGGAAAAAGGTGCAAGAAATGAGCTTGCATGATGAACATTTGGGATGTGTGTGTTTATGCTTGAGTGCATGGATTTAATGCATTGTAAAGCTTCTTGATATGAATCTTGATAATAATACCGGTTAGGTATGAAAGATACTAAATGTGGAAGTGATGCACATGTATGATGTAAGAGTATATGTATACTAAAGGTAGGAGGTGAGTGCCTAAATGAGTGAAATTAGAGACCAACATTGCACTTGCCAAGATTGAATGAATAGCATGGATGCATGGTTGACTCCATTCTAAAGATTCATGAAAGTTTTGTTTTGAATGATATCTTAAGGGGAATGTACTCCATTTCCCCAGGAAAGGCCAATATAAATAAATGAAAGAGTAAATGAGCAAGGATGGTTTGTTGTTAGGATAAGAGGCAAATGATTATGCCTTGAGGATCGCCTGAGAATGATTTTAAAAAATCATGAGTTGACTAATGTTAAACTAGAGATGTATGTAGGTTGTGAAATATATCCATGGAAGCTGCAAATAGGATTTTGATTATACATATGGTTAAGTACATCATGGATGTAAGTTAACAAAACAAGAATATGTGTGGATACATAATTTGGATGCATGACAAAGATGCATGTTTATATCCCTTATGGAATATTTGGTAAATAGTTGAAGCCAGATCAAGGTTGAGGCCATCACAGATAGTGATGGATATGAAATAAGGAATTTGCATGCTGAGGGAGTTCCTTGTGGAGGAAAGAGTCACAACCTTAATAACTGTTGAGAATTAAGCAGTGAGCTACAAGCTTATATATACATATATATAAGAATCCTGGATTACATTTTGAAAACATCATGTAATGAATAGAAGACTAATAATTGAATAAATGAGTATGTTTTATTGAATAGGCTTGGTTGAAGCCATGTTAAGAAAAGACATTGAGGCCTTAGAGATAACTCAACTGGGCTGAAAAGTCCCAGGCGATGTCGAAAGAATTGGAAGGACGGGAGTGCCCTCAATTCTTTTCTTGCTGATTATTATGTTTTCTCGAGGATGAGAAAGATGGTACGATGATGAAAGTAAAGGTTTTGACACCATAGTGATGATGGTTGTATTGTTGTAATTGTGTTGCACTCATGAAAAAATTAAGGCTAATGTGATGAAGTGCATAAAAATTTTCTAGGACATGTCTGAAAATGTTTTATTGTCTTAATGTTCTACATGAACTTTTGTAAGGAAGTTGTATGCCTTGGATACCCAAGTAGGGTATGATTCGGGAAGGAGAACCTGAATGATGGAGGTGTGAACCTCTGGTAGTAAAGACTATTTGTAATCCTTGAAAGAATTCATGAACTGATATGTCATGAATGCACTGACCAATCAAGGAATGCTCAAAGGATATCATGTGAAACCTTGAGTTTCATGAGTGACTATTTAAGGCTGTGATCGATTCAAAGAAGAAAATATGGTTCTGCTAAAATAATAAATATGGAATGAGAATCCATATGGTAATAAGTTGGCTGAATTCCAACACACCTTGGCGAGAGTGCCTAACCTGAAAAGTGATAATCTGAAATCAATGCAAGGGTGTATTATGTGTGAATGTGGCCATGGACAATGGCACATTGATTAAATTCACTTAATGTTGAATTTCATATGGAAAGTTTGATATATTGAATTGATGCATGTGTAAGGAAAAAAATTTCCTTTTTATTTATATCATCGAATAGATAAAAGTGATTTGATTGGTAGCATGCACAATTTAAGAATTGTTTGTGATGTCGTTATAAAGGTGCAGTGAAAATATATGTGCATGGTAAACTAACGATTTGTTTGGTTGATTGAATTTGAAAGTGTACAAACAAAAGAGTCTTGGATATGGAAATGATATAAGTTCATAAGGAAGACTAATTACCTGCAAAGCCAAACCACAAGGAATGGTATTTTCTTTGAAGTGAATGCATTTGATTGTTAGTGTGCACAGTCCTGAAATTGTTTGTGAGCCACTACAAGTGTGCAATGAAAAATATAATGTGCATGAGAGATAACAAATTGTTTGGCTGAGGAATGTTGAAATTGCAGAAAGAAAAGGGTCTTGGATATGGCAATGTTGTAATCCCATAAGGAAGACTAAAATTGCATGCTGAGAAAAACTACTATGGGAAGGAAAGTCCCATAATTGGTGGATCTAGTTTCGTGTGGAAAAAACTGAAAATAAATGAGGAAATTGGAAAATCTATGGGTGACGGATTTGCAATAAAATTCTGAAATTTAGAATTGATCATGATGTCTCGTGAATTTATGTATACCTGTGATATAGGTGAGAAGAAAAGATCTCTCCAAAAAGGACAGATGAAGGCTGTCAAGTTGGAAATCATGAAAAATGGTTATTGTTGAGCCATGAGAAACCCATGGTAAGCCATGATCATCTGGAATATGTTGTGTTGATGTAACACAAGCCGAAGGGACACCTCGATAGATCAAGTCTGAGGGATGACTCGATTGTAAGGCTCGATGAAACCTCTAGAATTCTTCATGTGTGAGAAAAACCTTGGCAAGGCAAGATGGATCACCTGAGGAACTGTATAGTAGAGAAGAGGATGCATGAGCTTGGTCCTAGAGGGCGAGTGATCGCAAGGAAGAGGAGACTCTGATAGTTATTGTAAACTATTGATTGGGATCATGCACACAATGGGTATGTCCAGAAAAACCAGTGGGCCTAGATAACAAGATAGACATGTGGATATAAATCCATAAACTGCACAGATGAATATTTTTCTAAATTGTGAATATTTTCTATAATTTTATGCAACAATAAAATGTTTTCGCATGAAACTATGATTAATGTGCTTCTTGTCCAAGAATTTTTTAAGGCAGGTGAAGAAGGCCAAGAGGCTGAAAAGGACCTGACCAAGAAAGAGGGTCAATACTTCTGAAGCAACTAAATGAGAAAGGCCTGACAGGTGTTACTGAGAAAGAACTCTGAGGATGATGTTCCTTTTAAGGGGGAGGGGATTGTAACACCGTTGTTTCCCCCAGCTTGTAATTAATCATTAATCATAATCACCATGATATGGCATGGGGATAATGTAAATGTATTATTGTTTGAATTGCAAAAAACTAATTGTGGGGGTGGAGCCTTGAAAGTATTGGCCATGATATCACTAGAGGAAAGAATGTGAAAACTATATGAGAGGGTTCATCATGTCGAATGACCCCAAATTCCCCTTTTATGAGGATAATAAACCTCCTTCAATTCCCAAGGAGGGATCGGTTAATGAATAAAAGACCAGTGGTTGAACCATCAACCACCCCCATGAATGGAAGCATGGTATTGCTACAAAATGTTAGCCCAAAGTACCATAGGGTCCTGCAGACCCAGGATGACCTGATTTTCCTTCTAACAGAAGGAACAAGATAGGAAGGATAAACTTCTCAAGGGAGGATGTGCATGCAAGGTAGGAAAAAGAATAAAAGGGAAGAGAAGAGAACGTAGGGAGCTCTCTATCTGAGATGGAAACCTGAGAAGAAGGTCGCGAGCTTCATGCTGAGGAAGCATCTGATAAACCTCGTAGAAGCTATGAAAGAGAAAGGACCTTTGAGAATTGGCATAAATTCCCTAGTGATATCATGGCTTGGTGTTGTAGCAAGAGTTAACTCTAGGCTGTAATAGAGACAAGCCTTAGCACATTTTTAATGAGATAATAAATCATTGCTCAAAGCTTGACCTGGATTGCTGCAAGACAATACCCGAGGTAACCTGAAACCTGCTTTAGAGTGTGTTTCTGACCTAATACACTCAGAGAGGACTCTCTCAATAGTCAAAGGATTTTTACTCAGAGAATATTCAGTAATCACAGTAAGAAGGCCAGATTTCTTATAAGACAATATAGTTTGATAATGTTTGTTATCACTGAAATTTCATCCACACACGGTGACAAGAACTCTGCATCGTCAAACAACAATGAAGTCATTCATGGCACTGAATTAGTTTCACAACATTCCAAAGAGGTCAAAAACTATACAAAGTAACCAAAAATTGAAGGGTGCTTTACAGAAGTTTGGTGCGCGTGCACATGCGCAGAACAGGAACGTACCATGCGCACATACGCGCACGATGCGCGGCTGTTAGCGCAAAAACCCACGCACCTACTAAACGACGCATTTATTGAATTGGTCAGCCTCCCAACCACTTATGGACCAGCTCCCAACCTGATTTGACCATCAAATCTGAGCTGAATCCACATGGTAGGCTGGTCAAAGACCCAATGAAGCCCTAAAGAGCCCCTTTTCACACTTCAAAGGAGTTACATAATCACCCAATGCTATGCTATAAAAATCCATGAAGAAACATCATTTTCTCAAGGAATTTCATGTAAAGTTATGATGCTTAGATTGTTTTAAGGACTCACTCCTTGGCAATAACACATTAGCACCATTTCATTGAGCTATCCACCCCTCCATTGAGTGGATGTGCTAGGAGTTCTTTCACCATCATTCTCATTCCCTTATTGTAAGGAGAGAAAGTTTGTGAGGGCCTCAAGAGCCTTCCATTGGAGAAAGCAGGGACTCATAGTCCCCTTTCCTCATTGTGCTTTGATTTCATCAATTGATTAGCCTAAAAAACATTGGTGATATTGGTCTTTTTGTGTTTGTTATTCCTTTATCCATATGCTTATAATTTTAGTTTGTTTTAATTTAGTTCTTGCTTATAGTTTTGTTTTGTTTTCTCTAACTCTTTCCTCTACAACTGTCATGCTCAGCAAGACCCAACTGGGCATGTAAGCACCCCTTATTTGCTCACCAAGGTGACGAATTGGGTGCAAACAGATTGGCAACCGTATTGGGGAGAAGGTATCAATTCCTCCCTCATTTGGGTTTATTTTGCTTTCCTTTTCATTTGTTTAACTTGCAGGTGCACAAACCGGCCTCTGCCGACCTGCTAACCAGTCAATTCACAAGAGAATTGAGAGAAATCCATTCGGATTTTTCTTTCTCGGTCGTTTGTCACAGGTGCGTGGGTATTCCACCCCACAGATGCGCATCGTGTGTGCATGCGCCTGAACAACATTTTTTATACGCGTGCATGCGCCTGAACAACATTTTTTATACGCGTGCATGCACTTTCAGTCTCAATTTTGATAGAGCGCAGGCGCTCTATGCGCCTCTGTCTACACTAGGGGCCGTGCATCTGAACTAAATTTCACATTGTAAGGTCTTGGGATGTGGGGAAAGTCATTTTCCTTCTTAAGAATGATGTTATGCATGCTCTAAATACTGCACCACACTTAGACCSCTCAWCTTATAAAGGGGATAGTCAAACAAACATAGGCACTTAGGTGGATAAAAATCAATTTCCCTTATTTGTTTTTTGCCACGTGGATGGCTTGCTTTGATTTACAATCTAAGGTGAACATCAGTTTTAATCACATCTAACTCACATTTGGGACTAGAAATTGAAGTAAACAATCCTTGAGTATGCTCTTCTCTTGCGCTTTCAAGCGATCTTGAGAACCAGAAAAAGATTGTGAAAAACAATCTCATCTCCCTTAACAAAATTTCAAAACCTTTAGGAGAGGTCAAAGGCCTTTTTGGGACCCCTCTTAGTTCATTTTCCAAACACATATTAAAATTGTAATGGGCCCATACATTCCCACATGTCGCAAAGGTAGGATAGTGGTTGGAATTTTTCTTTCTTAGATCAAAAAACTAGGAGAGTTTAAAGGTTTGTAACGGGCCCATACATGCCCACATGTTCAATCTAGGATAGTTTCATGCTTTTCTAGATTAACTCACACATAGGGATTTAAAGGATAGTAACAGACCCACATGTCCACATGCTAGTTTCCTAGGGCGTTTAAAATTCTGCAAGGTTATAACAATGACATCTAGCTAATTAGGTAATCAAACTCTTGTAAGGACCAAGCGAAGTCCACATGTAGCAAGGTGACATATAATTAACTAAAACTTGGCACACTTTCACTCACACACAAAAGTCACTCATCACTCACATAGCCTCTTCTCGAAATGTGGAGGTCTAAGGAAGTTTCCTCCAAAGGGATTCCGAAAATACCCCATCTTTTCTTGACAGGACTATCCACTCCCACTTTTAAAACAAACGAGGTTGGTTTTCACCCCCAGCCTCACAAAACAACATCATCTAAAAACTTTCTAAAAAACTCACTAAGTTTTCCTCCACAGGAGGTACCAAAAGAAATTTTTAGTCTAGGTAGGATTTTGGGGATAGGCATCCAAATAACTCCCCGTTATCTGGTTCTCACATTTTCAAACATAGAGGTTGACAAATAGGGAACTACAAATCCTCCAATTCAAGTGTTCCAAACACCATAAGGCAGGGAGATACTCATGAAGGGTTGAAGGCTGAGGTCCGGTTGTTCTGTGCGTTCCCCCTTGAGGCACCCACCTCTTGGACGGGATCCATCTCATGACCCATTTCTTAGGCCGAAAATCTAAATGCCGCACTTTGACTGAGGTACCTAGTGACAAACTATAGGACATATACCCAGGTGGCAATTGTGGGCTGCAATTGCACCTTGATTGGATTTTGTGTGGCTATTGGGAAATATCGCCAGCTCTTTCGGGATATGCCCCCTCTACCCCTCATTATAACTAGTTATTTCATCCTTCACTAGTTTCTCTTCTGGTGACTTCAGACCCCACTGTTGAGTACTATTGGAAGGTGATATTTGAGAGGAAGGACATTACGTCTTCTAGGACATGAGCATTTTCTTTCTTTTGATTCCCCCACGCGGACAAAACCCACTTACCCATATATATGCTTCTTTCTCATGTTATGTATGATGCACATCTGATTACTATTTGATTTGGATATATATATTGTGTAAACATTCAACGCAAAGGCTTTGTGTTTCTATATTTCTCTCACCACTTGTTGCACATATTCATACAACTAGTCTGACATCATAGGGGAACCACAAAACCCCCATCGTTCACGTCGCTTGCTCAACCTCCCTCTTATCTTAGGAGGAGTATCTGGTCGTACCCGCTCATCGTTACCTCCTCCACACACTCCTGTGAGTGCTACTATCTTAGGATCATCTTTGCTTGGTTCCACATTACTTGGCTCAACTTCCCAAGGTCATCCATTCACTCGCTCTCCTTTACACGGAAGCAGGGGACCCACTTCCTCTCAAGGAGGGAGCACCAACCCACCTAGTTCCCATCAAGGGTTAGGTTCACAACACACTATGGCTGGAGATAATCCTCCCACTCCACTACAAATGCCATATTTGGCCTCTCTCAACATACTGGATCTCACCAAGCTCACCAATGATCCTATATTGCATGAAGCCACATGGACTGAAATGCCAACAAAACTTCCTTCAGACATACCAAAGTTTGAAGGAAAGGCATGGGATGACCCCGCCAACCATTTCATGACCTTTCATCTATGGTGCTCTTCTAATAGCATTATGGATGATTCCATCAGACTGTGATTATTTCAACGCACACTTATTGGCCCATCATCACGCTTATTGGCCCATCAGCCAAATGGTATGTCGAAGAAAAATCAGGGTCCCATGGGACCTTTGAGTCATTGGCCAAAGCCTTCTTGACATTTTTCCAATTACCCATCCGCCATGAAAATGGTCTAGAACTACTGTCTAACTTCAAATAGACCTCATCCACCCACATCGCTGACCACATTCATGAGTGGCATAGGCGACGTAGTTTGTGTAAAGCAGAAACCACCAAGCAACAGTGTCTCGACTGGTTTCTTAGATCACTTGTCTCTCTCCTTGGAAATGATGTTGCTTCCACCTTCCCTCAATCTGAAGAAGAAGCCATCAGTAAGGCCCAACGATATGACCTTATTTATGCACAGTCAGGGTACTTATACACAGTACTTCCTGATCTTCCAAAATCGATGCCATTTGGCCAAGACAAACCTGGGATGTCTCACTCAACAGACAGACTAATAGGTGCCACCACACACCATGGTCCACAACCCCAACCACCACCGATGTATGGAACACCTCAGTACCCGTTGGCCTACGACGACACTTCATACTACCCCCCACCCCCTTATCAACATCCATATCCTGTTGCTATACCCCCACCCCTCAGTGGACCACCACCGGCACCTCCCATACATCCACCTATTCCCACAAACAGTGGTACTCCCTCAACGTCAACTTATAGTACTAGTGAGAGCACTGCACCTTCCTATGTACCTTATGGATCGGTACCACCACAGAATCCATACTTCATGTTTCCTGGTCCCCCACAACCCATGGCTCCCCCACATCCTCATGCGGGGGTAAATTTTGTTCAACCCTCTGTTGCTCAACAATACCAAAATTTTGAACAGTTGAACACAGCCAACCCAACTCATCCTTCGAACAATACCAAGAAGAAAGGACAGAACAGGAATAATAACAACCCTGGTCAAGGCAGGAACCAACCCCCACATCACCAACCCACTGGGGGCAACTAGAACCAAGGGAACCAAAACCCCCAAGGGGGCAATAATAAAAACAAACGCCTAGGGAGAAATAATGTTAAAACCATCCACCCTTGTGCTCTTTGTGGCGAGTTCAGTCATTACACTCACCATTGCCCCCAGATCGCTGATTTAAAATGATTGAAAGACTCAGGTAGCCTTCCCCATACCCCTGTACAAACTACCCCTCAACAGGCACCACAACAATATGTGCAACAACCCCCTCCCGCCATGCTACAAAACCCTATCCCACATCAAGGGGTAATAAACACCCAATAGGATGCACAACGTCCCCCACCACAGGTGGGACAATACCACAACCCTAACAATCCAGCAGAGCATACAATCCTCCTCACCAGTGAGGAAGAAATCCTTCTGCAAACACGGAATCGTCAGTATTAGACACCAGCTGAGTCTACTCCTATCTCTCCAGAGACAAACCCTACACCGACGGGACCCCCGTTGGTGATCCCTCGCCCTTCCGCCGAACCGCCATTACGCATACGTCTCATCCCATTGTGCAGGAATGTTCACAACCCACAGGCTAGGGCAACTCATAATTATAGTTTGGTAGACGACTTAGCGCAATCCCCGACTGCCATGTCAGTCTTGGAAGTCCTCCAGACTTGTCCTACACAGCGGAAATCTCTACTTTCTGCCTTGAGGGCAGTCAACCCTACAGATACTCGACTCATCACCTTTGATCTTGACAATAGCGAACCTCGTCTTCCTGCCTTGGTCGATATTCAAATACTAGTAAAAATACGGAACATCACCGTCCATCGGTGTATCATCGATGAAGGTGCATCTACATGCATCATGTCCAAAACAGTATGGCAGAAACTTGGTTCCCCGGAACTCATACCTTCCGCCATCACATTATGAGCTTACAAAGGACGACCATCACATTACGAGCACTATATCACAGCTGCTCATCGCACTATAGACTGCCATGTGCAACCACCAACTTTTCATCGATTCTTGTGACAAAATATCCATGACATAGCATACTCCTCCATTAAATGAATGTAAAAGATCAACAAAAGGATCATGGAAAAATATATGTTCTTGAGGTTTTAAAACATCTAGGACTACTCTATGTTCTGATTTATAATGATCAAGATCATTCTCAAAGAGAATATTTGAGAACCCTTCAAGATCATCTGCAATGGCATCTCCAAAATCATGGCACAATCTTGTCAGAAAACCATCATCCCTCCATGAAAAATCTGCAGCAAGTTGTTCTTCAAAAACGATGTAATAATCATCACTATACTCATCATAATCATCACTATTTAAGCTCGAGACATCAACTGTGGATCTCTCAAGCAAAGGTAACTCTGTTACTATCTCTGGCATACTGTTTATTTCATAATCATACTTCTGCAAATCACAGTCTAAAGCATTCTCGAACAACAAACTTTCTTCAGGATCATTAAACATGGCAACCATATCTTTTTTATGAAACAAAATAGAGTCTAAAAGCTGATCTCTTGGTAGGAAATCATCATAAATAGGCTCACTAACTCCTGTAAAGTTCCATCAAATACATGACTATCATCATTTAAAAACATATTTACATTTTCAGAAATGGAAGAAGTTTGACACTCATATCCGGGACTATGTGAAAGTTGCAAATCTATGTGAGTAGGGGTTGTAACATAGTTGTTCAGAAGTAGATCTATCTCTTCTTCAGTCAAAGGAGAAGGTGGTCTCTGTATTTTCTAGATAAAGCAACAATCATTCCTTTCTATCTCTTTTGCAGGTTGACCGTGATGCTGAATATCTTCTTCAACTTGAGAAATTTCTGATATTTCTTCCTCCTCTTCAGGAGGATTTGTTTGATTTTTTTTTCTTATGAATCCTATATTACAACAATCTTCAAAAAGGATTTCAGCTAAATATGTTCTCTTACAATGTTGATAAAAAAGTGTGTAAAAATATTTCAATGAAGGAATACTGGAATGGGGTAAATCTTTATACCAAAATCTAGCATCTCTTTCCAACGAAAACATAAACAACTTCATGAGGACATCTTCATGATGTATATTTAATTCATCCATGAGCTTGTGGAATTCAAACAAGTGATGAGAGGGATTGTCATCCGCATATTCTCCAAATTTAGGAAGGATATCTTCCCAAACTTTAATTTTTGGAACAGTGTTTGGAAAACCATAAACATTTGTAAAGTCCAGAGGAGCAAACCTTGCAGCAATCCGAGCAACAAATGAATTCGACATTTTGAGACTAGTGGAGTCACCAGTGAATCTTGTAGAGTCTTCGAACCAAGGAGTCGCCAGGTGAATGATCACATCCAATTGAATTCCCATCCCTTGTTCGCCATCAAGGAATAGATCTAAAATTTTTGTCGTATCCCAGGGAAGATAGCTTCGTTCCTCCGTCCCTGGCAACGACGCCAGAAAATGTTGTAGCAAGGGTTAACTCTAGGCTGTAATAGAGCCAAGGCTTAGCACATTTTTAATGAGATAATAAATCATTTCTCAAAGCTTGACCTGGATTGATGCAAGCCAATCCCCGAGGTAATCTGAAACCTGCTTTAGAGTGTGTTTCTGACCTAATACACTTAGAGAGGGCTCTCTCAATAGTCAAAGGATTTTTACTCAAAGAATATTCAGTAATTACAGTAAGAAGGCTAGATTTCTTATAAGACAATATATTTTGATAATGTTGGTGGTTTCACGGATTTGAAAAGGCCTATTGGGCGATGGAGTCAAGTGAAAACCAAAGAAAAGGGATAATAGCAGTGATTGTGTTACTTGAGGGAAATGAGGCAAAGTAAGTCTATCTTTCAACAATTGATAATCAAGATATGGTAGTAGAAAAGAAAAAGGAAAATACCATCAAAGTGAAAGAATATAACAAGGATGAATTTTCACTACAACTTTAGAGGAAAAAGACTGGAGGTTAATAACTAGGTGTAGAGCACTAATATTGAGCGAATTCTGACTAGTCATCATTGAAACACAACACATATCAACCATGTGTAAGGAGAATGCAAAATGAATTCCAAACAAATTTTAACTCGGTTGATAAAAGAAGAAATAGACAATATGAATGTAACAATATGGAGAACATATTGGAGGAATCAACCGTGATGAATATCACATATCAAGTGAACACATGTCTCCATCGTTACGTTATTCTAGATCTTCAAAATAACTCAGTTTTCAATAGAATCCATCTTCAAAAGAGGTCCCCCCCCCTCCCTTTCCTCTCCTCAAATATATATACAATATATAAGCCTTCATCCTATAACAGATGAGAAACTACCTCAAAATCGACTGAAAAACGAAATGGCAGTTGTTTAACTGAAATCTGGGCGTGTTCCTACATTTTTGGGCCATGTCTGCAGCGTGATATTGCGGGGAAATTTTTACTACCTTCCCAAGCTCTAAAATTTGATCTGAATATACCAATGCAAATCTTAGGATCTGTAGATGTCAATCGACTATTCAAACGTGTAAAACAACCTCTCCAAGGTTGAGAAAAGTGAGTTTTCCCACAGGCAGTTTTTTTTTGGAAAAACCTGCGATTTCGGTGGCTAATAGGCCGAAAATAGGGGTATCTTAGCTACTGAAAGTCCTGGCTTTCGATGGATAACGGTGTGATTTCGGAGCACCGTAAGCCACCGAAAGTCCCAGAACCCGATTTCAGGATTTTGGGTTTCAGGAAATGGAGCAGTGGTTAAAATCTTTACGTCGGCCAAACCCCTGACTGCCGAAAACCCGAAATGGTGACGTGGCATTTTGTAAAACCTTATTTTAGTGATTTTATTTCCATTTATTGCATTTTTTTCATGCCTCCTCGTGAGATCTTCCTCCATGTGGCTTGATGTGTGACGCTTGAATGCTTGGTCTCGACCGATACACTTTTGGCAGCTAAGGGCATATGAAACCTAAGATTTAAGCTATCGAAAGCCTTCACTTTCGGTAGCTAAACACTATAAATTTTTTCCTCCTAAGCTACTGAAAGACAAAATTTCAATATTTGTTCCAACACTTGGCATGGGGGTGGCTAGAGCACTAAGAGTGAATGCCTCTAATCCTATGGTTGGGTGGAAAGGAGAACACCCACAACTAGTTAGTTGGCTGCAACCTGTAATAGATAAGTATTCTCATATCCTGTGTAATTGAACTGTAACTGTAGATTAAAGATGGATATCCTATGACTGTTGCAGGGATGTGCATGTTTTCTTGATGATTAGACAATATCCCTTTATCTTTGCTTGATTGTGTATTTAAGAAAGTAAGTAAATGTTATGCCCTAATATCGGCTTATTACCCCTTAATTGGAGCATATTACATTAGTAATGTTATTTTATTTATGTCGGCTTTATTCCATTAGTTGTAATTATACCTCCTAGTCTCCTATATATACCGAGACATTTTCATTTGGAATCATCTTGTACTTGAACATTTATGTGGGGTAAAAGGAGGTTGCCCCCTCAAAGAGGCTTATTATCTGAAATTCTCTATTTTTCAAGGCATTGAGTACTTATTCTGAGGTTTTTCTATGCTATATTGATATTTGGTGCTTAACATATGGTATTAGAGCTCAAGGTCTTGGGGTTTCGCTGCTACATCTGAGACACCTTAGAATTTTTTCTATAACTTGTTTTCTACAATGTTTCAGAAGAAACGGCTTGGAGGATATTTATTAGACAGATCAAGGTACGTTGGGTTACAATTTCAGCTCCTGAGGCCTTATACTTTCGGATATACATCCTATGCAAGATAGGGTTATGAAATCATCCTGAACTGAGTCATTGAGGAATTTTTGCTATAAAATATTTTCTGTAATGTTTCAGACCCTAAACTCTAGAGGATATCCACAGAAATTATTAAGGTATCTGTGGTAAAAATTTCAGCTTCTGGGTCATCTTACATTTGTAGATACATCATGTGGAAGACAGGGTATCTGACTAGTCCTATTGACTAGTCTCAAGAAGGTGTTCCAGGTAAAACAATCATAACTTCTTCATAGAGTATCCAAATTGAGTGAGATTAGTTTCATTGGATAGTGGACAGTCTATAGTATTTTTGGTACAAGTTTCAGAATTTTATATCAATTATTTTGTGCAGGGCACGCTATACAAGTGAGATCTAATGGAAAGGAAAAAAATCAGCAAGTTGTGGGGAAGTTACTGTAAATTCCACTTGGCTCATCCAATTTTGATAAGACCTATGGAATTGCAGAGAAGAAATATCAGAGAACTACATAAAAGAAATTTCCATACCCAGAAGGGCCAAAACTTGGGAGATACAACAGAAGAAATATTGTCTAGCAAAACCACCTCAAAATCAAGGTTCAAAAGTGATACTTGGCCAACATGCCACCCAAAAGGGAACTTCTACACCAAATAAGCCTACAGACCATCCTACTTGGACTCTTGATGAAGGTGAAGAAATGAATAGGGACATAAATGATTTACAAAAGAAGATAGTAACAAAAGATGAACTACAAGAGATGGAGGCTAAGTTGGAGGCAATAAATACTAAGATGGATGGCTTAAAAGAGATCATGGAACTATTGAAAAATTTCTTAACAGAGAAGACACCTGAAAGTGAAAATGCATCCCATGAAATTCATGATGAGGACACAAGGAAGGTGAATCAAGAATGGAGAAACTCCAACTTTGGGTT
>JZKD02S1131273.1:487086-500264 GCA_000966675.3 Picea glauca | reverse complement strand
ATAGAGTCAAGAAGGATTTTTTTGGGGATGGCCTTAAAACTGATGTTCAAAGGTTTGTGGCAGAATGTTTGGTTTTCCAACAAAATAAGGTGGAAACAATTAATACCCCAGGTCTCTTACAACCATTAGCCATCCCAAGTCATCGTTGGGAGGAGGTTTCCATGGATTTCATCACAGGGTTACCGAAGTCTGAAGGAAAGAGTGTCATCATGGTGATTGTTGATAGACTAACCAAGTAAACACACTTTTGTGCACTCTCTCATCCCTTAAAAGCTAGTATAGTTTCCACCGCATTCATGGAGAAAGTTCAAAATCTACATGGAAGCCCAAATATTATTGTAAGTGAAAGAGATCCCATCTTCACTGGACATTTTTGGACATAATTTTTTTTTTTTGGGTACTCAATTGGCTCATAGCTCATCCTATCATCCTCAATCTGATGGACAAACCGAGATAGTGAACAAATGTTTGGAAGGCTACCTTTGTTGCTTTGTCTCTAATAAACAAACACAATTGTTCAAATGGTTACCCTTGACAGAATGGTGGTATAAGACTTCCTCTCATACTGCAACAAAAATCACACCATTTATGGCACTTTATGGATACCACCCTCCTTCCATCACTTCTTCTCTAAAAGAAAAATCTAAGGTTCAAGCAGTGGAAGATCACATCGAGCATCAACAACAAGTTCTCCAAATCTTAAAGGACAACTTGACCATGGCACTTAATCGCATGAAACAACAAGCAGATCAACATCGTAGTGAAAGAAGTTTTGAAATATGGGATTGGATGTTTTTAAGACTACAACCATACAAAAAAATGTCCCTCAAGCAAGCCAAGAAGGATAATAAATTATCACTAAAGTACCATGGCCCTTATAAGGTGTTGCAAAAGATTGGTACTATGGCATACAAATTGGAGTTGTCTGCATCTTCACGAGTACACCCAGTTTTTGATGTTTCATGCTTAAAGAAGGTTATGGGCGACAAGATCCCAGTTCAAACTATATTTCCAGAACTTGACGAGGAAGGAAAAATCATATTGGAGCCTGAATCCATCATTGACACAAGAATTTTCCAGTTGAGGAATAGATCCATTTCAAGGTATCTCATTAAATGGAGGAAACTACCAGTTGAAGATTCCACTTGGGAAGATGAGTCTTTTATACAGAAGCATCCAAATTTACTCAAGCATTGAGGACAACACTTGTCTCAAGGGGAGGGGCATGTTAAGCCCTAATATTAGCTCATTACCCCTTAATTGGGGCATATTACATTAGTAATCTTATTTTATATATGTCGGAATTATTCCATTAGTTGTAATTATACCTCTTAGTCTCCTATATACACCAAGGAGACATTTTCATTTGGATTCATCTTGTACTTGAACATTTATGTGGGGTAAAAGGAGGTTGCCCCCTAGAAGAGGCTTATTATCTCAAATTATCTCTTTTTCAAGGTGTTGAGTACTTATTCTGAGGTTTTTCTATGCTATATTGATATTTTTTATTAACAGTAACTATATGGTTTGTATATGTAAATGATCAATCCCTATAGTGGCTCAAGTTTAAGCAGATGAATTGTGAGTTCGTCGACCTTGAACATATTTTCCCTTTATGCGTGTTGATAATCCCAGTTGTTTTGAATCTCCTGGGAAAAGTAGTTTGTTAAGATCAGGAGAAAGAGCACAAAGTGTGTTCCAGTGCCTAAGTCATTTAGAACTGATGAAGCTCAGGAAGGATAGCGATATTTAAGTCTCGAAAGGGAAGATCCTTTCATTTGGAAGACAAGCAAACAAGATCTGTTCGAAAGGTCCCAAGTTCTGTCATGACCGTTGGATTTGGAGAAGGAGTGTAGGTGTTAACTCCTCGAATCCTTCAGTCTTTGCGAATTCAGAAAACTTTGGTATTCGTCACAAGGGAGATGGATCCTCCGAAGTCTTGGAGCCCAAAGTTAATCTGGGCCGTAGATTTGAGGATGCTCATGAACTATCTAAACCATCAGATCTATGATGTAGTCATCTTGACGTCTACTGCTTCGGGAGGATAGGGGTGTTGTAACATCAAAACCCCCAGAGGCCGGAGTCACGAAGTGATGTGGTCCATGGATCTAAGGATCCTTCAGGACCCCTCTTGACTATTCGATCGTGGGGATGCATGTATCATGTTCAGAGCACGTGGGGGCCCACATGTCGAGTGACAATGTTTCTAGGTGTGGAGACCTCGCAGCATGGTAAGGGGACGTCGATGACCTGAGGAAGGTGCCACGTATTCTTGTCAGAGTGTTTTGGGATGACATATGTCCCTATAGAAGTGGCCCAACAACGGGACCCAAGGGACCCTTGAGCAGAAGTTACGAGCCATAGATCTCTGGGGTCACATGAATACCCTCAGATCATCAGATCTAGGATGTGGCCAATCACGCGCTGACCAAATCCAGGAGAAAAGAAGAGTTTGCGTCACAGAACTCTTGAATGACGAAGTTTAAAAGTAGCGGAGGTCGTTGATCTAAGGGTTACATGGACATACCTTAGCCGCAAGATTGAAGGCCATGAAAGATGATCAGTTTGGAGTAATGCGGCGTAGTGACGTCACCCAGGGTGACTTGGACCCAGGTTTGATGTGCCACATGTCACCTGGATTCATGCATATCACATACTCTATAGACCCATTGATATGTGACACATGTTAGCCCCTGGTACGTGCCCGCCTAGCCATAGTGGTTAGTGAAGTGATTGGAACTCCGGGAGTCCGGGACTTCGAGACTCCGGAGGATTCGGGGTGTAGTATTATAGAGAGTCCAAAAGGCTCGAAGTGTCGAAGTCCATCCTAGTATTTGGCGTCGAGAGACACATGGAACCATACCCTATACTATGGAGGTTTAACACACCATAAGGAAGAGGATATAAAAGGTTGAAGACTCCTGAAGTCGCAGGGAGCTGGAGGAGATCTGAACCGTCCATCAATCGGGAAGCATGTTAGTATATCGTTAACTCCGGAGGATTTGAATCTTGGTGCTTCAAAAATCCTGGAAGCTCAGAGTAATGAAGAGGATCTCAATCATCCGTCATTTGGGAACGCGTGGTGATCGATCTGTTACTTCAGAGGATAGCCACTTTGGAGGAACAAGATCTCCCAAAGGCCCAGAGGTCGTAGTTCACCTGAGCCATCGATCTCAGAGGATATGTGTCAAAATATCTATCACTCTAGTGTAAGGCTTGTTGTGAGAGTTGAGAAATCCTGAAGGTCAAAGCGTCGGAGTTCATCGTAACCATTAATAGTGGAGGAATCATGTCAGAAAATATATGACACTTCAGTAGGAATTCACTTCAGAGGTTTTCGTTTGTGAGTACTTTGGAATTCATTGAAGCGAAGAGTCCTAAAGTAAATAAGAACCATTGATCTTTTTTGGATGTGTGGCGTAAAATCATGCAATCCAGAGATTTGGCACTCCATAAGACTTAAGGAGAGGTGTTTTGGAAATCACCGAAGCCCGGAGACCTAAAGTAATCGTGGTTCGTTGATATTAAATGAGAATGGAAACTGTTGATCCCCATAGCATACCCAAAATTTGTTGATTTAGCAGTTCAGGAGATTTTTGGTGTCATAAGTTGAAAAATTCTAGAGCATGAAGCTCCGAAATAGGTGCTTGTTCTCTTGGCGTCTGGTCATAGCTTGCGGTCCTATGCGATTGTAGCCAAAGGGAAGGGGCTAGGCTTGGAATTAAAATTGAAGTCCGAACGTTGAATTCCCCGCTAGCCTATGAGTTAGCTGAGGATTAAGCCCAGTCATTGGATTGGTTGGTGGATGGATCTCCATCATAGATTTAGGAATGCTGGAATCTCTGGGATATCGAAGAACTCGAGATGAATCATATTGAGTCAGATCCACATGGAAGCCACATGGCCCAGACCAATGAACACCCGAGGAACTTGGGAGAGGTATATCTTCCAGTTCTGAGCTTGGTTTTGAGCATGGAGACCTTGGTTGCAAATATTTGGATGATAAGAATGTGATAGAGACCCAGAATGGAGGATTTGATTACTTAAGGAGAACAAAATTTTGATACCCCACCCCTTAAAAGAGAATTTATGGGTTGTGTGTGTTACAAATTGATATCAGAGCATGGCAACAACAATTGGCCTACTTGGGCTCATGCACGAGTCCTATAAAAATATATTATTATTTGCATTGACTCCTTCAAGAGAAGGACTACAGATTGAACCTGAGATTTGGGAATTCTTTCTGAATTTCAGTAGAATAATTTCTTTATCCCTTTGTCAAAGTGATAACTACTCTTACCAGGGTAGAGATATGCTTGTCCACATTAATGGTAAGTCTTGAATGTGAATAGTTGAGAGTGGCAGGGTTATGTCAAGGGAAGTTTAATCCTGAAGGATGGATAACCTGGAATTTGTAACGCTACCTCTAAGCATGGGTAGTTGGAGCCTCAGGCACTGATGATGGTTGATTATATACTGGTTGAAACCTATAGCAGGGATGATCCATTTAAGAAAGATAAAGAGGAGTCCTTTGGGATTGTTGATAATTCCCATAAAGAGGAAAAGTGAGATGGGTAAGTGGGCCAGAACATGAGCTCATTACTATGAAAAATGTTGAGTGGCATAAGTACTTGTCTAGGCATGAAAATGCCATATGTGAACAAGGTGTAATTCATACAATGAAGGTTGCACAAATGTAACATGAAAATAGACTCAGTGAAACCTATGGATAGTGGTCTTATAAGACCTGTAGCTAGCCTATATGGGTCAATAATGACCTAATGATAGCCAGGTAGTTAACACCCTGAATGAAAATGGTTGTTGGTGTATCCCAGTAATCAAGTAAAAAGGATCTCCTTGATTGAGAGGTCTACTGATCAAGACCAGTTGGAAGACAAATTGACTACCCTGTTACCTTGGGCATGGTTTTAATTTCCCATATTGTATTTATAAGTCAGGTAATGTTCTATGGAAATTAAGGCAAGAGTGTTTTCTTGCTAGCTGTTATCATACAGAAGAGAGAAAAGTAACATTTGTTGGTTATTATCATGAAGAGAGAGCAACATCAGTATGAGTTATGACTATGAGATTAGTCATGTCAGTAACCGTAATCTCTAACTAAAGAACACTAATGATAAAACTAAATTATCAAGGTGAATAAATAGGTGCAAGATATGCACCTGCATATACACAAATATGTGTATACATAGTTATGAGAATAATATGACTGCAAGCTCTCAACTGATGGGGGAGCTCAGTGTTGAGTTTCCATATGAGACTTATCATAAGAATGATTGGAATATCCTTGGGAAAAGGATATATAAGTCTGATATGTCCATGTGTGTGAATGACATTGAAAAAGGTGCAAGAAATGAGCTTGCATAATGAACGTTTGGGATGCATGTGTTTATGCTTGAGTGCATGGATTTAATGCATTGTAAATCTTCTTGATATGAATCTTGATAGTAACACTAGTTAGGTATGAAAGATACTAAATGTCGAAGTGATGCACATGTATGATGTAAGAGTATAGGTATACTAAAAGCACGAGGTGAGTGCCTAAATGAGTGAAATGAGAGACCATAATTGCACTTGCCAAGATTGAATGAATACTATGGATGCATGGTTGAATCCATTCTGAAGAGTCATGAAAGTTTTGTTTTGAATGATATCTTAAGGGGAATGTACTCCATTTCCCCCGGAAAGGCCAATATAAATAAATGAAAGAGTAAATGAGCAAGGATGTTCTGTTGTTAGGATAAGAGGCAAATGATTATGCCTTGAGGATCGCTTGAGAATGATTTTGAACAATCATGAGTTGACTAATGTTAAAGTAGAGATGTATGTAGGTTGTGAAATATACCCATGGGTGCTACAAATAGGATTTTGATTATACATATGGTTAAGTACATCATGGATGTAAGTTAACAAAACAAGTATATGTGTGGATACATAATTTGGATGCATGACAAAGATGCATGTTTATATCCCTTATGGAATATTTGGTAAATAGATAAAACCAACTCAAGGTTGAGGCCATCACAGATAGTGATGGATATGAAATAAGGAAGTTTCATGTTGAGATATTTCCTTGTGGAGGAAATGTGTGAAGACTCTTCCAGAAGGACAGAGTCACAACCTTAATAACTGCTGAGAATTAAGCAGTGAGCTACAAGCTTATATATACATATATATAAGAATCCTGGATTACATTTTGAAAACATCATGTAGTGAATAGAAGACTAATAACTGAATCAATGAGTATGTTTTATTGAATAGGCTTGGTTGAAGCCATGTTAAGAAAAGGAAGTGAGGCCTTAGAGATAACTCAACTGGGATGAAAAGTCCCAGACGGTGTCGAAAGAATTGGAAGGATGGGAGAGCACTCAATTATTTTATGGCTGATTATTATGTTTTCTCTGGGATGAGAAAGTTGTTACGATGATGAAAGTAAAGGTTTTGACAACATAGTGATGATGGTTGTATTGTTGTAATTGTGTTTCACTCATGAAAAAATTAAGGATAATGTGATGAAATGCATAAAAATATGCTAGGACATGTCTGAAAATGTTTTATTGTCTTAATGTTATGCATGAACTTTTGAAAGGAAGTTATATGCCTTGGATACCCAAGTAGGGTATGATTTAGGAAGGAGAACCTGAATGATGGAGGTGTGAACCTCTGGTAGTAAAGACTATTTGTAATCCTTGAAATAATTCATGAACTGATATGTCATGAATGCATTGACCAATCAAGGAATGCTCAAAGGAATTCATGTGAAACCTTGAGTTTCATGAGTGATGATTTAAGGCTCTGATCGATTCAGAGCAGAAAATATGGTTCTGTTAAAAAAAAAAATATGGACAGAGAATCCATATGGTAATAAGTTGACTGAATTCCAACACACCTTGGCGAGAGTGCCTAACTTGAAAAGTGTTAATCTGAAATCAATGCAAGGGCGCATTATGTGTGAATGTGGCCATGGACATTGGCACATTGATTAAATTCACTTAATGTTGAATTGCATTTGGAAATTTTGATACACTGAATTGATGCATGTGTAAGGAATAAAATTTCCTTTTTCTTTATATCATCGAATAGATAAAAGTGATTTGATTGTTAGCATGCTCAATTTAAGAATTGTTTGTTATGTCGTTATAAAGGTACAGTGAAAATATATGTGCATGGGAAACAAACTATTTGTTTGGTTGATTGAAGTTGAAAGTGTAGGAAGAAAAGAGTCTTGGATATGGCAATGTTATAACTCCTTAAGGAAGACTAATTACCTATAGAGCCAAGCCACAAGGAATGGTATTTTCTTTGAAGCGAATGCATTTGATTGTTAGTGTGCATAGTCCTGAAATTGTTTGTGAACCACTGCAAGTGTGCAATGAAAAATATAATGTGCATGAGAGATAACAATTTCTTTGGTTGAGGAATGTTGAAATTGCAGGAAGCAAGGTGTCATGGATATGGTAGTGTTGTAATCTCATAAGGAATACCAAAATTGCATGCTAAGCCAAAATTCTATGGGAAGGCAAGTCCCATAATTGGTGGATCTGGTTCCGTGTGGAACATATCTGAAAATAAATGAGGAAATTGGAAAATATATGGGTGACAAATTTGCAACAAAATTCTGAAATTTAGAATCTATGATGATGTCTCATGAATTTATGTATACCTTTGATACATATGAGAAGAAAAGATATATCCATAAAGGACAGATGAAGGCTATCAATCTAGAAATCATGAAAAACGGCTATTGTTGAGCCATGAGAAACCCATGGTAAGCCATGATCGCCTGGAATTTGTTGTGTTGAGGTAATGCAAGCCGAGGGGATGCCTCGGTAGAGAAATTCTGAGGGATGCCTCGAATGTAAGGCTCCATGAAGCCTCTAGAATTCTTCAGGTGTGAGAAAAACCTTGGAAAGGCAAGATGGATCACCCAAGGAATTTTATAGCATAGAAGGGGATGCATGAGATTGGGCTTGGAGGGTGAGTGATTGCAAGGAAGAGGAGACTTTGATAGTTCTTGTAAACTATTGATTGGGATCATTCACACAATGGGTATGTTCGAGAAAAACAACGGGCCTAGATAACAATACAACCATGTGTATACAAATCCACAAACTGCGTAGATGAGTATTTTTATAAATTGTGAATTTTTTCTAAAATTTTATGCAACAATAAAAAAATTTCGCATGAAACTATGATTAATGTGCATCTTGTCCAAGAATTTTTTAAGGCAGGTGAAGAAGGCCAAGAGGCTAAAAAGGACCTGACCAAGAAAGAGGGTCAATACTTCTGAAGCAACTGAATGAGAAAGGCCTGACAGGTGTTACTGAGAAAGAACATCGAGGACGATGTTCCTTTTAAGTGGGAGGGGATTGTAACACCCCTATTTCCCCCAACTTGTAATTAATCATTAATAATAATCACCATAATATAGCATGGGGACAATGTAAATGTATTATTGTTTGAATTACAAAAAGCTGACTGTGGGGATGAATCCTTGAAAGTATTGGCCATGATATCACTAGAGGAAAGAATGTGAAAACTATATGAGAGTGTTCATCATGTTCAATGACCCCAAATTCCCCTTTGATGAGGATAATAAACCTCCTTTGGTTCCCAAGGAGGTATCGGTTAATGAATAAAGGACCGTTGGTTGAACCATCAACCACCCCCATGAATGGAAGCATGGTATAGCTATAGAATGTCAGCCTGAAGTACCACAGGGTCCTGTAGACCCAGAATGACCCGAGTTTCCATCTGACAGAAGGAACAATATAGGAAGGATAAACTTCTCAAGGAAGGATGTGCATGCAAGGTAGGAAAAATAATAAAAGGGAAGAGAAGAGAATGTAGGGATCTCTCTAGCTGAGAAGGAAACTTGAGAAGAAGGTTGTGAGATTGATGCTAAGGAAGAATCTGTTAAACCTCGTAGAAGCTATGAAAGAGAAAGGACCTTTGAGAATTGGCATAAATTCCCTAGTGATATCATGGCTTGGCATGGGGGTGGACAGAGCGCTAAGAATGAATTCCTCTGATCCTATGGTTGGGTGGAAAGGAGAACACCCATAGTCAGTTAGTTGGCTGCAACCTATAATAGATAAGTATTCTCATATCCTGTGTAACTGAACTGTAACTATAGATTAAAGTTGGATATCCTATGAATGTTGTAGGGATGTGCATGTTTTCTTGATGATTAGACAATGTCCCTTCATATTTGCTTGATTGTGTATTTAAGCAAGTAAGTAACGATATGGTTTGTATATGTAAATGCTCAATCCCTATAGTGGCTCAAGTTTAAGAAGATGAACTGTGAGTTCATTGACCTTGGACATAGTTTTTATGTATGCATGTTGATACTCCCAGTTGTTTTGAGTCTCCTGGGAAAAGGAGTTTTTTAAGATCAGGAGAAAGAGCACAAAGTGCATGCCATTTCCTAAGTCCTTTAGAACTGATGAAGCTTAGGAAGGATAGAGAGATTTAAGTCTCGAAAGTGAAGATCTTTTCGTTTGGAAGATGAGAGAATGAGATACGTCTAGGAGGTCCTAAGGTTTGTCATGACCATTGGATTTGGAGAAGGAGCGTAGGTGTTAAATCCTTGAATCCTTTAGTATTTTAGAGTTTGGAAAAAATTGGTATTCATCCTAAGGGAGACAGAACCTATGAAGTCCTGGAGCCTGAAGTTAATCTGGTTCGTATATCTGAGGATTCCCGTGAACTATCCCAACTGTCATATCTACAATGTAGTCATCCTGACGTTGACTACTTCGGGAGGACAAGGGTTTTGTAACGTCAAAACCCCTGGAGGCCAGAGTCGTGAAGTAATGTGGACCATGGATCTAGGGATCCTTTGGGACCCCTCTTGATTGTTCGATCATGGGGATGCCTGTATCATGTCGAGATCACATGGGGGCCCACATGTCGAGTGACAATGTTTCTAGGTGTGGCGACCTTGTGGCATGGTAAGGGGACATTGGTGACCTGAGGCAGGTGCCATGTATTCTTATCGAAGTGTTTTGGGATGACATATGTCCCTCTAGGAATGGCCCAACAATGGGACCCAAGGGACCCTTGAGCGAAAGTTACGAGACATAGATCTCTAGGGTTACGTGAATACCCTCAGACCATTAGATCTAAGATGTGGTTAGTCGAGCATTGACCAAATCTAGGAGACAAGAGGATTTTGCATCACAAAACTCTCGAATGCTGAAGTTGGAAAGTAGCGGAGGTTGTTGATCCAAGGGTTATGTCGGAGTCCATCCTAGTTGTTTACACCGGGATACACATGGCACCAAATCCTATACTCCGAAGGTTTAACACATAGGAGGGAAGCAGGCATAAAAGGTTGAAGACTCCTAAAGTCGCAGGGAGCTGGAGGAGATATGAATCGTCCACCGACTGGGACGCATGTCAGTAAATCGTTAACTTTGGAGGAGAGCCACTCTATAGGATTTGAAGCTTGGTGATTCGAAAAGTCCCAAAGGTCGAAGTAATGGAGAGGATCTCAATCGTTCATCGTTTGGGGATGCATTATGGGTGATCTGTTACTTCGGAGGATAGCCACTTCATAGAAAAATGGAACAAGAACTCCCAAAGGAATGGAGGTTGGAGTTCACATGATCCATTGATCTTAGAGGACACGTGTCAAAAGATCTATCACTCCGGAGAAAGCCTTGTTGCAAGAGTCAATAACTCCCGAAGGTTGAAGCGTCAGAGTTCATCATAACCATTTATAGTGGAGGAAGCGTGTGAGGAGATCTTACACTCCGTAAGGATTTCACTTTGGAGGTTTGCATTTGTGAGTAATTTGGAATTCGTCGAAGTGTAGAGTCACGTAGTACAAATACTTGTCACTACAAAATACTTGAGGAGAGGTGTTTTGGAATTCGCTGAAGCACGGAAACCCAAAGTAATCATGGGCAATTGACCTTGAATGAGAACGGTGACCGCTGACCCTCGTAGCATACCTAGAATTCATCGATTCATCACTTCAGGAGATTTGTGGTGTCATAATTTGAAAACTTCTGGAGCTAAAATCTTTGAAGCACCGAAATGGGTGTCTATTGTCTTGGCGTCTGGTCATAGCCCGCAGTCATATGCGATTGTAGCCAGAGGGAAGGGGCTAGGCCTAGAATTAAAATCTGAAGGTTGAACTTTGAATTCCCCGATGGCATGTGAGTTAGCCGAGGATCAAGCCCAGTAATTGGATTGTTTGGTGGATGGATCTTTGCCATATATTTAGGAATGCTAGAAGTTCTGGGATATCAGAGAACTCGGGATGAATCATATTGAGTTATATCCACATGGAATCCATGTGGCCCCAACTAACGAACACCCAAGGAGCTTGGGAGAGGTATATATGCCAATTCTGAGCTTGGTTTTGAGCATGGAGACCATGGTTGGAAAGCCATGGATGAGCATAATGTGATAGAGACCCCAAATGGAGGATTTGATTACTTAAGGAGAACGAAAATTTTATGCCCCACCCCTTAAAAGAGCATTTAGGGGCCAGGTGTGTTACACAGTTGATCATTGATGTATCTAGTTAACACCATACCAAATATTTGCTATGCAATGAGTGCACTTAGCCATTTTAGGATTCAGGCAAGACAAATATATTGGATTTTTGTGAATCATGTGTTGAGATACATGCGAAGCACAGTTGGACATGGTATGAGATATACTTCCAGTATTGACATGATATTTCAAGGATATAATTACTCTGATTGGGCAGGGAGAAAAATGGATAGGAAGAGAACCTACGGGTGTCTCTTCACTTTGGGATCTTCCATGGTTTCCTGGTGTAGCAAGAAACAAACTTATGTTGTTTTGAGCACCATAGAAGCAGAGTACGTTGCATTAAGTGTGGCAGTTTGTGAAGTAATGTGGCTTCACAAGCTCCTTGCATATTTATTCAAACATGTGATAGATTCCACTATTATTCTTTGTGATAACCAGAGATGTGTGAAGCCCTAAGAGAATCCAGTGTTTCATGAGATCAAGTACCATTACATTCAAGACATGGTGTAGATGAAGGAAGTACTAGTGTAGTACCTTCCTATACATGAGTAGGTTGTTGTTGTTCTTACCAAACCCCTTACCAAGAAAATTTTTGAGTACTTTTGTGACAGACTTGGCATGGCAGAGAATGCCTTGAACGTTGACAGGGAATGTTAATGTTTGCATCTTCCTGATAAATTCTCCAGATCGTACTCCTCTGTGACTGAGTTGAGTTGATTTGTGAGGACAATTATCTGAGACGGATAAGTGGGTTTGGTATTATAGCCCAACTTCTCTTGTGGAGAGCACTTGAGGACACATACCTTGTGGAGAGCACATGAGGACACACCCCTTGTGGAGAAAACATGAGGAAAAGTCAAGGGGTTTGACCTTGATGTCACACACTATGGGGAGTTGACCCTAGTGTTTCGAGAGGGAGTAACCTCTAGAATTCCATATCGTACTCCTTTGTGACTGAGTTGAGTTGATCTGTGAGGACACTTATCCCAGAGGGATAAGTGGGTTTGGTCTTATAGCCCAATGCCCCTTGTGGAGAGTACATGAGGACACATCAAGGGAGTTGACCTTGACGTCGCACACTATGGGGAGTTGATCCTAGTGTTTATAGACGGAGTAGACTCTAGAAGTCCACATGGGAGTGCCATGTGTGACATAAATTTTTCTACAATGTCCCAAGTAAGAATCAGGTGGAACTTCTCCTAGATTTGGCTACAGACCAAGGGAGATAGGATGCATTTATAAAAAAGGTATACTTGTGGTAAATGGGCCTAAGCATAGTACTTCCTTTATCATGACAAGAAATAATATGGACTCAAGGTGCTTAGGGTTCTTTCTCCATGTTGGTTAGCATCAGGCTAAAATTAACTCACAACTGTGTACCCATGGTGAATGACCCTAGTGTGGTCTTTGTCCTAGTCATGGTGGTTTGACAAGGAATGATAAAGACTCAAGATACTATATGATAGCACATGCGAACCCAGAGTGAGCCTAATCTAATTAAGAGTCAATTGGCTCAAATGGAGAGTCGTAGAAAGCGTTTCCCCTCGGTTCAGGTGGGAGAGAGACATCTCCCAAGACCGACAAACAATTGTCATGAGTCTAGGGTGAATTTTGTATACTTCAAAGACAAGATTTGGCATGATGAA
>JZKD02S1131273.1:432748-479437 GCA_000966675.3 Picea glauca | reverse complement strand
AGTGGAAACCTATACCTGATGGTGATCTTATTTATCGTCCTGGAGTCCGTGCACATCCTCCAGCCTCCATCCTTCTTCGTACTCAGTACTGTCGGAACAACACACGGACTAAGACTCTCTCTCACTAGTCCTTTATCCTGCAGATCCTGTACCTGCCTTTTGACTTCCTCGTTCTCTTGAGGTGTCAACATGTACGCGGCCTTATTTGGTAGGCTTGCTCCGGGTATGAGGTCAATATGATGACTCACGCTCCTCACCGGTGGAAACGAACGAGGTAGTTCATCCACGATGATGTCAACAAACTCTCCCAGCAGTTGCTGAATCTCTTCCGGAAAGTCATCCACTCTTGTGCTTGTCAGAACAACCCGCGGCTTCCTGACAACCAAGAACTGTGGGTCTTCATCCTTCTCCAACTCTGTGAGAAGCTCCTTCCCACTCATGAGAAGTATTGTGCTGCTTACTTCTGGTTTCGTCTCTCTATCTTTTATCGGCAGCAACTTATGGAGTCTCCCATCCTTCTCCAAAGTGTATGTGTTCATCCTCCCATCATGAACAACATTTCTATCATACTTCCATGGTCTACCCAGCAGCATGTGGCATACATCCATGGGAATGACGTCACACAAAATCTCGTCATGATAATTCCCAATTTTAAATTTAACTAAGCACTGTTTAGTGACACTTACCCGGTGCCCTTTTTGTAACCACGAGACCTTATATGGACTCGGGTTCTTAGTTGTTTCCAGTTCCAGCTTTTCCACCATCTCAGCTGCAACAAGATTATCAGTGCTCCCGCTGTCAATGATGACTTTGCATTTTCAGTTCTTGGCGGTGCAAGCCGTCCTGAACAGCCTGCCCCTTTGCACTGAGCTGTCCACCTCTTTCTCAGGTGTCAAAAGAACCTATGCATCCCAAGCGATCTTCTGTTGTCTGCATCCTCTCCCTCAACATCATGCCTCTGCTGCGCCTCAGCAATGTGAGCTTTTCCTATGTCCATCTTCCTCTCTGGACAGTCCACGGATTTATGACCGTCTTTTACACACGTGAAACATGTGATAATTCCTCCTCTGCCTCTTCCTCTACCTCGGGTACGAGGGAATTTATTTGCATTAGCGTATCCTCCTTGCTGATCATCTTGCTGCCTCCTCGGCTCAGCATTTTGCTGCCTCTGTTGTGAGGTTCCTCCTCTCTCAGCTCTACCCTGAGGTCTCTTCCAATCCTCCTTGGGCTTCTTTGTTTTCTCCTGGACCACAACTTTGCCTCTAGGCTGGCTTCTGCCTCACCCTCGCTGTCCCTGCTTGCGGCTCAATTTCTCTTCGGCTTTCAGATCCATCTGATACGCATCCTCAACTGTGCGGATGGTCAGCATGCTCAATTCATCCTGAATGTCATACCTAAGACCATTCAGATACCTCGCCACTTTTTCGTCATCACTTTCCCGATGACCAACTCGAATATTGAGCCTGTAGAACTCCTCGATGTACTCCTTCACCGTCATCAACTTCTGTCTCAGGTTCTGCATGCGCCTGAACAGAGTGATCTGGTAATCCCTCGGAATGAACTTCGCCTTCATCTTGGCGATCATCCGATCCCAGCTCTTGATCTTCTGCATGCCTTTGGAATGCCTGTCTGCCTGCAGCCCGTCCCACCATAAGGCTGCATGTCCCTTCAGCTTGGTGACAACATGTCTTACCTTCTTGTCCTCTTCGATATCCTCATAATCGAAGTAGGTGTCGAGTGCTCGGATCCAATCCAACAACTCCTCAGCATCTAGATTCCCCTCATAAGTTGGGATGTCCATATTTGTCTTCGAGCTCATCCTTGAAATAGCTTTGATCAACCTCTCTGTCGAGGCATCATCCACGGTGACCTCTTCTTGGTCGTGTCCAGCTTCCTCTTCAACCTCAGGATCGCTGAACTCTGCTGTACCAGCTCCATGCCTCTGGGTGGCCTCCATATCTTTGAGTCTCGCCCTGAGATCTCGTATTTGTCGTTCCATATATGGATTCCCTACTGGATTTCCTGCTTGCCTACCCCTTCTGCGGGCATCCCTGTCTTCGCGATCAGGTGATTGCCTTTCTCTTTGCGGCAGCATTGTATCTTTCCTCTCTGCTACCTGAACAAAGAGGATTGCAACTTAGCTCTGATACCACTTGACATCTACGTGCCCCGTACCGGCATGGTCTCTCCACCAGGACCTTCTTGTTCCTCGGCCCGAAGAGTCCAAGCTCTTCCAACTCCCTCAAGAGTCTTCTACCCACAGTTATAAATCTACGCGATCCTCCCTACTTGATTTATCGGAGGATCTGATGTCGCGACTTCGCAAATCTTGCACTTGCGAACGAAGTCCTCGAATCCCCGAGATCCGATATCCCTGGTCAACCATTGACTTTCCTCGGCATATCGGGACCTCGCACTATCGCGGCTTTGCGCACTATACTTTCGGGTTCCCTAGTCCCGAGACCCGAGACCCCGAGATCACCCTTCTCGTCAACTACGATGACTCACGTCGTGCACGTGGTTTCCACACGTCAGCTCTCGCGTTCTCACGCCCGCTTCGACCAACTTATCAACTCCGCCAACGCGAAGTGCCGGTATACTCGAGCTCCGAGTAGAGGAGTGATTGTTGAAGCTCTTCCCCTCGGCACTTAAGTCGCCGATTCTCTTCTTCGGTGGAAAAAAAAAAATCTCCGCTCTTACCCTTCGTCTAGTATGACCTCCCCTGGAGTCGGTTCCTCAACGAACTAAGGGAACTATCCCCCCTTGAGCTTTTTCAACTCAGGCTCCGTCCTGGATTCTCTCAAACACGCTCCCTGTGCTCGATCTTCAATCACTTCTGGAAGTGTTGAAGTCTTCTATGTCCCGTGCGCCCATGCTCGTAACAGCTTCAACCTTCTTCTTCTCAGATCGCTACTGAGACTCAAATTCGTCCTGCACTCACCTGCACGGCTCGAATACTCAACCCCAACTCTGGGCAAAAGAGAACAAAGGTTCAACTACTTAGCCCCTCGACGCACTCTATGCGGAGGTATTCAACTGCGCTCGATGCAGGAATCTCCTGGCCTAAGCAGAGAAACAATTGAAACTCATTCCCTCGGGCATTCAGCTTCTAATTCTTCCACATAATCACGTACACAGCATACGAAAGAAGGATATAACCAGAAACAAAGATACTAAGACATAATCCCAACAAAAAACAAAGGATAACCACGTCCATGGGATGGGATTCAACTTCGTCACTCCTGGTAGACGAGAGTAAGGGTCCTCCTATTGAACCTCCTCTACGCACTCTATGCGGAAGAACTCAACTGCACTCTACGCAGGAATCTCCTGGTTCAATCCGTGGAATAAGCGAAGCTCATTCTCTCCTTTCCCCCAGATTTCTAATCTGCCATGAGATCACATATGCAGCATATATAATAAAAGCATAACAAGAAGCAAGCATACAACAACATAAGGTTAACAGTATACAGAGAATAATCACCGCCATGAAATTGAATCAAAAATCCTTTATTAATTCAATATCTATACATGGGGATTCTCCACCAGCTCTCTATCTGTTCTCCTTCCTTCTCCTCAATGCTAATGTTGATACTGACTCTAATGCCAATAATGTAATAATACAAAGGAGGGTGTCTTTATCCCGTTTTCCCTCTCAAAAGCTAAATTGTCAAATCTAAACTTAATGGTCCTATCTACCTGCACTAAATCTACTCTCTCTGCATTAAATCTAATAAGTGCCTCTGCTGTACAAGGACGAGAGCTTATCTGCTCGCGGTCTATCTCAGTATACAAGTACGCCTAAATATGGAGGCTTTTATGTAAACGGCGGAGCTCATCAAAATGGTCAAAACCGTGATGCTGGCGTCACCCTGCGGTCCTTTCCTTTCTCTGAATGCAGCCTCGTGTGACGAGGTGCGGATGCTCCTGCATCACTACACACATGGGAGTCCCTCCCATGTACCTCAAAGCCCTGAGGTTTCTCTATGTATAATTCCTCCTCAATGATATTGTTGAGGAAATTTGTTTTCACATCCATATGATGTATCCTCCACCTCATAATTGAATCAATAGAAATAACAACTTGAATAGAAGCATACCCGAAGACTGGAGAAAACATCTCCTCATAATCCACTTCCTCTTCTCGGAGAACCCTCTCACCAAAAACCTCACTTTGAACTTATCGATGTTATCATTTTCAACAATATTAATATTGTAGAGCCATATGGAAATCACAACTGACTTCCCCTATGGTCTTGTAACTATGTACCAAAAATCATTCCTTGTAATAGAGGTGCACTCCTCTACCATGGAATGTCGCCATACCTATTGGTCTATTGCTTCCTCAAAATTGGAAGGATCAGCATCAATAATGCTACTCATAAGAGACATATAGTTTGGAAACTTCCTCGTAGGTTTGTGCTCTCTGAATCCACTCCTAGGAGCCTCACCAACATCCCTCATTGTCTGCAATATCCACTGGGGTCTCCTAAAAAGACTGGAAGGGGATAACTCCTCCTCCCCACCTAAAGTCTAAACTGCTGACTATTGCTCATCCTTCGGAGCTTGCTGCTCCTTGTCCTTTGTCACTACTGATGACTCCTGTGATATGCTAGATGCCAATTTCTCCTTAAACTTAACATCTCTTCTCACAAATATATTCCAATGTGTTGGAATGAAGATCATGTAAGCCTTTGAGGTCTTGTTGTACCCCACAAATATACCCTTATGTCTTGAAGGCTCTAATTTCATCCTCTTCTCCCCATGCACATGGATGTAAACTGGAAAACCAAAGATCCTCAAATGACCAATCTCTTGCTTCACTCATGAGAATTCCTCCTCTTGAGTCTTGCCCCCAATATCCTATGAGGATTCATGTTCTGCACATACATTGTTGTGTTACATGCCTCTTCCCACATGAACATAGGAAACTCTTGGTCATGTATCATAGCCCTGGAAGAACCGATGATGGACTGATTATTTCTCTCTGCAACCCCATTCTATTGAGGGTTATATGATATTATCAGCTCCCTCTTGATCCATGCCTCCTTGTCTAAATCCTTGAAGTCACTAGAGGTGTAACCTCCCCCATTATTTGACCTCGATACCTTGATATTTTTATCTATTTGGTTCCCTACCTGAGCTTTAAACTTTTGAAACTGATTGAGGACCTCATCCTTGGTCTTCATGAAGAATATCTAGGTTTTCCTAGAATAATCATCAATAAACACCACATAGTATGATGATCCCTATAATGATGTTGCTGACATCGACCCACTCACATATGAATGGATAAGATCCAAGATCCAGTATGGTTGCAATATGATCATGCACCTATGTGATCCTCATGAGATAACTGGTAACATTATCATATATATATATATATATATTATTTTATTCCTCGAGACCATCTTCTTATTCATATTCATGCTCCAGAATATCCCTACCAAGGCATCAAACATCTCTTTTTTCATCTTCTTCTCGAGCAGGTGAGGGATTATATGATCCTTTACATAATCTAGGAGGACCCTCTCTGTTGTGATCTCCTTCTTATTGTGAGACTCCAAAGATTTCATATATGTTGGTGGAGTCACTAATTTATCCACTAAATCCCAAAGGTCATACTCCTTTAATGCCAAATTTACTCTTTCTTTCGAATATAGGAAGTTGGATTCTCCATTCAATCTATCTTCAACTCTCAATGGTGCTATTTCAATCCCTAAGACTTGATAACTTTCCTTGGAAATAACCTACTGCTGAAAATTGCCCCTATAGTGACCTACACAGACTTGTAAGCGATTATCACCATTGTAACCCACATATGTATGAGATTGTTACTACTGCAACTCATGTATGTACACGTCTATGACCATTGTAACCCGTGTATACATGATTGTGCTCAAAGCCTCCCGTGTATGTACATCACTATAATTTTTGTGACCCGCGTGCACCTATGTACACCCACAAAAACAAGTTTTACCTCTATACGACTTTTTTTTTCTGAAATCCATTCTTTGATTTCTTCCTACTGGTTATGGATCTGCAATGGATATGAGATCGTGTACTTGGTTTCCTCTCAGATCACTTTCTATGATACCATGTTAAAATTTATCCTACTCAATAGTTGACCATTAATTCCAAATAAATCACTTTTTGAATTAAAGCACATCTGAGTAATCAACTAAACATGTAGCAGAATCATAAAATAGAAACCAAATCAAGCACACATAAACACCAATATTTTTGGGTAGATACCCATGGAAAAACCTTGGAGGGAAAACTAGTGCTAAGAATGATTTAATTATGATAAAATTAGGACTCTCATAACAAGGATAATGTCCCACTAAGAGAAATAAAACTATAGACAAACTTGACAAATCCTAACCTGTTGTACAAACCAGAACTACACACTTTTCGAGGTGTACATGACTTTGCTTCAAAAAACCCACGATGTAAATGAATGTATCCACTGAGACTCGTGTACATGTATGGAAAGACCCGTACGACATAACACTCTCTTTTGGTTCCCTCTAACTGAAACCCACTTGCGTTGTTTATGTTCTCTCTTCTCCTTGACCTGCTCTCTAGATGGAAGTACTTCTCCACCTATCCAAGATATTGAATCATAGTCCTTTGTGATCCAATACTCTATATATTGACTCTCTCAACACAACTCCTATCAAGTATCAAGCATCTTCCTCCTTCACATTAGTCTTGGTTTTATAATAGTCAGTTATATCTCCAAAGTGATTGCATGTTGAGATTACTTCTCACACTCACTTGAGATTTAAAAACATGCTAATTACTTTTAGCACTTTCCTTAAGTAAATCAATTAAATAATTATATAATTAATTAATAAAAGTATTTTACTTTAAAAATTCCTTTAATTAAAGTAAATTCAAGAGTAGAAGGATTTGGATGATTTCCACATGTCTAGACACATAGACCTGTACATAAATACATGTTTTACACTACCACTAGCATCAACATGAAGAATATAAGAATTGGATAGGACCCGTGGGTGAATTCAGGTATAGGATTCTAAATTTCTAAGGAGTTAGTTTCATAATTATATGATCGAGAAATTTTCTCTTTATGGGATGCAAGATCATAGGGATGTGATTTCATTGGGATAATCTCTTGGAAGTTGGAATTTTTTCTATATCTTGAGGGAAACTTAACATAGGAATGGGAGGCATTTACAAAACTTTTAAATTCAAACTTTATTCAACTATAGGAAGAGGAATAAGGAACACTTTGTTGGTCGAGGAATGAGAATTGAGGAAGCTATACAACTAAGATAGGCTACCTAACGCTAGTAGAGGTCGCTTTTGAGGGAGAAATAAAGTGGTGGTGGTCCATTGTTTCAGGTTTCCATGCTCCATTAAAGTCAAAGATTCTATTGTGGATAGCATTGGAAAAAAAAAAATCTAACTTGGGACAATGGATTGAAAATAGGGTGGATAAGGCTAAACATATGCGCCATGTGTAATGTCGATTCAGAGACAACTCAACACCTATTTGTTTCCTGTTATTTTTATCAATAGGTGATGGAAGAGGCATAAGAACTAATTAATGTTCATTTTCCATCTCTGGAAGGAAATCTCCTTGACTGGTTAAAAAATTGGAATGATGATGTGGGTGTCAAGGACTTTATCTATGTAACACACTTGACCCCTAAGTACCCTTTCTAGGGATGGGGCATCAAAAATTTTCTTATTTTAATTGTCTCAAGTCCTCTTTCCTAGGTCTCCATCCTCTTCTACTCAATCATATATTTCTAATGACTGCTACCAGGCTCAAATCCGAGCTCTGGATTGCAAGTTATGGCCCCCCGAAGCGCTTCGGGCTTTATCAATCAAGGGACACGTGGAACCCACGTGGGCCCATATCACTCATACCATCCCCAAGTTCCTACATCCATAGTGGAAGCCCATCCTCTGTCCAATACAACGATGAAACTTCACTCATGTTTAACACATAAGCTAAAGGGGAATTCAACATTCGACGCTTCGGTGCTGAATGCCCCTTTTCCTTTCTACACACAAATATTTCATAGTCCCAAAATCCTAAAATCCTAAAGGAGCCCAAAATATCACCACGTGGCTCTGGCCTTTGGCCCCTTTCTCTTATCTACAACACTACACCCCAAACCTCTGGAGTTATGAAGTCCAGGACTCCCGAAGGGTCCACCCTTACACGTGATGGTGTATTAAATGTGAAGGAAAGGATAGGTGGGTCTCGAGTACTCCACTTGTTGAATGGACCAACCAAATAAGTGTCGGGGGGATGACACGTGGCCCCTTCAGTGGGTGACACGTGTCATGGTTTAATGGGCACATAGGGTCTGTGAAAAGTATGAATCCAGGTGACATGTGGCATGTCAAACATGTGTTCACGTCACCCTGGGTGACGTCAGCGTGCCATGTCACTATGGACTGATAGCCTTTCGATGCCCTTAAATCTCACAGTCGAGATATGTACATGTAGATCCATTAATCTATGACCTATGTTACTTCATAACTTCGACGCTCATGGAATTTGATGTGTGGCCTCCTCCTTGCTCCCAGAGTGGTCAACGTCAGAATGACCACGATCTTCATCTAATGGTCATGGGAGATCCTGAAATGTCCTCTGATCTACGGCTCTTATCACTTCGTGAATTCGGCGTTCGGGTGTTCCACTCTCTTACCACCCCCTTTCTCCTGGAGTGGTCAATGCTAGATTGACCGCAAAGTGGATCCAACGACGAGGAAGGATCCCAAAGAACTCCTTGATCTACGGTTCATGCTAATTCACAATTCTGACCTTTGGGGTTTTTGGCGTTATGGAAAATCCATTCTCCTGAAGTAGGAATTCATTGAAGCGTTGTACGCGAGTCCCTCCACTGGTTGATTGGACGGTTAATAAGGGTTCTCAATGGACTCCCTAGATCCATGGCTCAGATCAATTCGTAACTCCAACGTTCTGGGAATTTTGGTGCTATGACACATCTTTTCTCTTGAAGTAATCAACGTCAAACTGACCTAGGCGTAGATCCAACGGCTAGGGAGACTCCCATTTTCCCTCGGATCTGCAGCTTTCCTTACTTAGTGATTGGTAAGTAGGTCAAGGTTTAACAGTGGAATAGGTACATCTGTTAGTATTAGGGTCACCTCTACATGTGGCTTGACCTCGTGGGTAACCGTAGCAACAAGTTTCCTTCAGCCAGTTTGAAAGTGGTAAGGCCATAACACCCCGGAGTTCTGAAGGCAAAAAATATTATCTCCTGTCGAGCCTAGCGCAATGTTCTTATACCTTGGTCATATGGGTCCTCAGATAATTCCCATGAGATACACGCTTACTCTTAGCCATGAATTGGTTAAGGCCATGGACATGAGCCCTCAGTCACACAAGTGAAGGTTTTGAAGGAGGTGCCCTTCTTCCACATAATTCGAACTTAGCATTCCTGCAAAGGTAAATTCAAGAGGTCGGCAGGACTTAAGTATTCCAGTTAACCCTACCCCATATTTCTTGCAGACCCATGTCCCATAACTCTCTAGCTACTAAGATGAGGAAAACAAAAGACCATTCCAAAGCATGGGTTTACAGGAAAACAATGTGAATTTCTACCTTAATCATTCAATCTAGAACTTAGACATAAACATGCATATTCAACCATTATTTCCATTCCAATACAGAGAGTATGAAAATACTTATCAGAAGCTAGAATTTGTGAAGCGACTGCCAAAACGGGTGCATGTTTCCACCCAACCGTAGGCACAACCACTCCTGAATGGATTTACCGTTGGCCACCCCCTAGCTATACCATGATTCTCTGAGAGAGACTCTTTGTTCTTGCTCTGTGATAGTCAAGGACTAAGGTTACTCTCCTCCTCCCACGGGGTCTTGGCAAATGGTTTTATCTATACCAAGCAAGGGGGTCTGCAACGAGTACTTCCATAGTCACTTGTCATCCTCATTTATCAGATTGGACTGAAAGATCTTACAACAACTTATTCCACCCAGAACAAGCTCATTTCTCAGTTCTCCTTTGAAAACCAGAGAGCTGCAAGAACTCTTCCCTCTTTTGGAGATTGGTCTCTTGACTTTGCTTCTTTGCAGTTCTCCCCTGCCCATGAAATTACTTTCTTTCTTTCCTTTCTCAGCAATATTTCATGGGTCTGAATTCCCATCTCGTGGTTAGGTATGGAAACATTGCATATGGGTACTCTACCCCATCTCCTCATTAACTTTTGATGAGGATTTTCCAACTACCATCCTGACTGGTAATTCATTTCTGGGCCAGAGGACTGTTCTGGGTCTAAGCAATTAAATCTAGTAAGGCACTGGTTTGGTGGGCGACATCTCAACCATTTCTTGTTCCCCTCGCCATCTCTCTCATAACATCATGATCTATCTTGGAAAACCCCCTTTTCAGCAGTTATGAAACACTATCCCTTTTTAATTAATAACATAAATGCATACATTACCTTTTATAACAAAAAGGTTCATCAAATCCAACATTCACACATATTCAGTCTGCCATAATATTTTGGCAAGTTATAGCTATATTTACAAGTTGGTGGAAATAGGGGTATTACAATCCCCTCCCCCTTAAAGGAACATCGTCCTAGAGGTTCTACCTACCGATGTGCTATGTATGTACAGAAGTAAAAAAAAATGGGTATGTTTGTTTCATGGCATCCTCCATTTCCCATGTAGCTTCATCTGGACCAAAGTGTTTCCACTGCACCTTGACCTGTGCGATGGTTCTATTCATGAGTGGGATTTCCTTCCTATCTATTATGCATTGTGTAGTTCTGGCAGGAATTCTTCCTCTGGTTCCACCTGAATCATAGACCAATCAGTTATATGATTAGAATCATGTACATATTTCTTTAGTAATGAAACATGGAAAACATTATGTTCCTTCACTATGGGAGGGACTGCTAGTCTATATGCTACAGGTCCCACTCTATCCAAAATTTCAAAGGCTCCACAATATCGAGGTTCCAGCTTAGCAAAATCTCCCATTCTCAAGGATATTTTCCCGAGTCTAACTCTGAGATACACATGATCCCATGTTTGAACTCTATAGGAGTCCTTTTTCTGTTTGCATATCATTTTTGTCTATCCTGAACTACTTGTTGTTCCATTTCTTTTATCATATCTGGCCCGATTGTAATTCTGTCTACTGGGTTATCCCAACTGATTAGAATCTTGCACTTTCTACCATAGAGGGCCTCAAAAGGGCTCATCTTCAATGACTCTTGATAGCCATTGTTGTAGGCACATTATACTAGTGGTAGGTAGTATTCCCACTCCTTAGGATGATGCATTACATGCATCCTTAGCATGTCCTCTAAAACTTGGTTGACCCTCTTTGTATGTCCATCTGTTTGAGGGTGATAGGATGTACTAAATAGAAATTTAGTTTCAAAACCAGCAAATAGATATTTCCAAAAGTTTGAAGTAAATTTCGTATCTCTGTCAGATATGATTTCCTTAGGCATTCCATGCAGTCTAAATATTTCTTTCATGAAAATATTGGCGATATATATTTCCTTGCAAGATGACTTGATGGGAATGAAGTGAGAAACCTTGCTCAATTTTTCCACCACTACTATGATGGTGTCATTATGTTTGGTTGATTTTGGTAACCCTGTGATGAAATCCATGGATATGGTTTCCCATTTCCATTCTGGGATTGGTAGGGGCTGCAAGAGCCCTACTGGATGTCAGTGCTCTGCCTTAACCTGCTGGCATTCTAGACATTTGGCTAAGTAATCAACTATGTCCTTTTTCATTCTGGGCCAATAGAATAGTTTCCTAGTGGTTGTGATCATCTTCTGATAACTAGGATGACCAGTATATGGTATTTTGTGTTCATCCATTATGAACCTCTTCAAGTCGTCACAATTTGGAATATACAACCTACCTTTGTCAGTTAGTAGGCCATCATTCAACAATCGATAATCCTCATACTTCAGCCCAGTGGGCTCTTTCTCTAAGTATGATTTCACAGTCTTGAAAAATGCATATGTTTCTTGTGCACTTTTGACTCTCTCCCCGACATCCATTTCATAGATTCTTACAGCTTCCAAGTGAATCATTTTTATACTTTTTCTAAGGGCATCAACCACCCTATTTTATTTTATTTGATATGTTTGATTTCAAAATCAAACTCACTAAGGAGATATATCCATCTATCTTGTCTAGCATTGAGATTTGGTTAATCAAATAGATATCTTGACCCACTATGGTCTGTCATAAGCACAAATCTCCTACCTAGGAGGTAATTCCTCCATATTTTTAAAGCATGTACTATGGTAGCCAATTCTAGATCGTGGGTCACATAATTGATTTCAAGCTCATTCAATTTTTTGAATTCATAGCAAATTACATGTCCTTCTTTCATAAAGACTCCTCTGAGCCCTTCCTTGCAGGCATCTGTACACACAAGGAAGTCCTTGTTTGGGTCTGCAATATTCAACACAGGTGCATTGGTTAGAAGGCATTTTATCTCTTGGAATCTCTCTTCACATTCTGATGTCCAAAAGAATGTAACTCCCTTTTTCTGAAGGGAGGTGATTGGAAAACCAATCTTGGAAAATCTCTTTATGAACCTCCTATAGTATCCTTCTAGGCCCATAAAGGATCTAATATCATATGCATCCCTTGGGGTAGGACAATCCATAATGAATTTTATCTTTTCAGGATCAACTCCTACTCCTTCATAAATAACATGGCCTAAGTAATGGAATTGTTTTTGGAAAAAGTTACACTTACTAAAATTAGCATAGAGATGATGTTCTCTTAGTACTTGAAGCAGTAGCTTGCGATGTTATTCATGCTCCTCCCTATCCTTGGAATATATTAGGATATCATCAAAGAAAACCAATACAAATATGTCCAAGAACTTACTGAGTACATTATTCATTAAGCACATAAAAGTGGTCGGTGCATTGGTTAGCCCAAATGGCACCACCACAAATTCATAGTGACCATATAATTTCCTAAAGGTTGTTTTGTGGATGTCACCATCCTTAATTTGGACCTGATGGTATCTGTACCTCAAGTCAATTTTGGAGAAAATTGTACCACCCCTTAATTGGTCAAACAAGTCATCTATCCTTGGCAAGGGATACTTATTCTTAATGGTCATCTTATTGAGTTTCCTATAGTCTATGCACAACCTGAGTGTGCCATCTTTATTTTTCACAAAAAACGTTGGTTCTCCCCATGGAGACACACTAGGCCGAATGTAGCCTTTTTCTATCATCTCCTTTAGCTATAGTTTGAGATCAACTAGTTCTGGTGTACTCATTCTATAGGGTGTTTTAGAAACTGGCACTGCTCCTAGTGCAAGTTCTATTGAAAAGTCAATATCTCTTCTTGGAGGTATCTTGGTACCTCTTCCGGGAACACATCTTTATACTCTCTTAATATGGGATGGTCCTCTAGGCTTGGTTTATTATCCTCAACAAATTTCAACACTTGTATTTCATACAGAGGACATCCTTTTCCACAATACATCTTCACTTGAAGGGTTGATATTTGTCTCACTGAGACAAAATTTTGAATCCCTTGTAGGATTATTTTTCTCCCTTCTTCATCTTCACACCCCCAAGTTTTATTGTAACAATTGAACTTGGTTTTATGGGCAGCCAACCAATCCATGCCAATCAACAGGTCATATGATCCTACAGGTTTCTTGGGTGGGTAATCCGTTCATAATGATTTGGCATGTTGGTAAGACCTCTGTTACTTTTCTTTTGGTTCCAGTGGCTAGTTGTAACAGCCATTATTTAACATGTTTAACTTGTTGCGATTTACATTTCTCAATAGTTTGACAGGAAAAATAACTCAAATTAGAACTAGGGTCAATTAAAATGGAAACTAGATGGTTGACAATCATACCTTCCATCTACATCACTGAAGCTTGGTGGTCATCTTGTCTATTATCCAAGGTTTCATAAATTTATGGCATTCTCCTAGCCACATCATTGACTATGGTAGCCTCTTGGATGTTGTAAACCCTCCTATTGTTCTGTTCCCTATGTGGGAAATCCCTCAGTAGATTTTATTCTCCACAACCCCAACATTTCAAGGGTTCTCTATTTGTGTTATCAGTCTTTCCCGAGGCTGATCTAAAGGGTTTATTTCCACTCTAATATGGGAAATTTTGCTGATATACACTTTTAGTAGGAAGGCTCATCTTAGAGCCTTTTCCAGGGTTCTTAAATCTTGAGGTTTAAACCCCTTCTTCTTGAATCTTGAATTAATTTTCTTCTTCCAGTCCTCATGAGGTTTTGTCTTATTCTTGAATTCCTCATAGCAATACCTTGCCTTCTGGATATTGTCTTCTAGAGTCTTTGGCTCATCAAACTCAATTTTGTCCCGGAAATACTGAGGTAATCCACTAATAAATCGTTGCATCTTTACTTTTTCATCCTTTATGCAGGGCACATACCTTATCAACTCAAGAAATTTGGTTATATATTCATCTATTGTGAGTTGTCCTAACTTGAGTTCATAGAACTCCTTGGTCTTCCCATCAAATCATTTCTCTAATAGATACTTCTTCTTGAAGTATTTCTCAAATTGTTTCCATGATGAGTCCTTCTCATGGATTCCTTTCACATTCCTAAGGTCCTCTCACCAAATGGAGACCTTTCCATTCAGGTTGAAAATGGCTATTTGAGCCTTTAAGTTTTTAGAGTAGTCATGAAATATGAAGTACTTCTTCAAGCCAAGAAGCCAAACTTCTGCTTCTTCCCCCTTCTTAATCTCTCCATCAAAAGTGGGTGGTTTGTCTTTCTTGAAATCTTCAAGTTCATGGCTCTTGGAATGTTTCCTCTTATTTCTTCTCCTCTAGGAATGTGAGCTAGTTTTTATACTAGAGGATCCCTTGGATTTCTCAATTTCCTCACCAGATGATTCTTCCGATAAGTTTATCTTAACTCCATGTTGGGCCTTCTTTGAGGTGCTTCTCCTTGTGTGGCCACTTTCATGACCATGCTTTCGTATCTCAGGTGGAATTTGAGTTTTCTTAGTATGATGTATGTCCACATGACTGGCTATTGGTCCATGTTGCAAATGCCTTTGTATATATGATAATATTTTCAATAGGATTTCATTAATTTTAGTTTGCTTTTCCTTCTCTTTTATCGGCCTTTCATTGTCAGCCTTACAACTCTGTAATTCTGCCATGAGGCTTCTTACAGTTTCAACCAAATCTGGATGGGTTTCCACCGACCTTGTTTCATCATATTCTTCCTCTCTATTGTGGGATATTTCCCCCAATTCATGGTGTGTCACCATCCCTTACGTTGTAGTTTTCCTGCTGCCCATCAACTGCTTGAGTGTTGATAAAACATTTTATGTCAGTTAATCATTTACTAGTTTATGAATCAACACACAGTTCATATTTTTCAAACATATATAAAAATAGAAAGTTTCATTCCTTTCTTCAGTAGAGATTTAAATAAGCCTCTCAAGAATGGGGTAAGATAGGGTGCTATCCTTAAAGGGTCTCTAATAATATTTTTATGTGACTCATTCATGAGCCCAAGTAGGCCAAGTGTTGTTACCTACTCCGATACCAATTTGTAACACACTCGACCCCTAAGTACCCTTTCTAGGGATGGGGCATACAAAATTTTCTTATTTTAATCATCTCGAGTCCTCTTTCTGAGGTCTCCATCCTCTTCTACTCAACCGTAGATTTCTAATGACTGCTACTAGGCTCAAATCTGAGCTCTAGATTGCAAGTTATGGCCTCTTGAAGCTCTTTGGGTGTTATCAATCAAGGGCCACGTGGTGCCCACATGGGCCCATTTCACTCGTACCATCCCCAAGTTCCTACATCCATGGTGGAATCACATCTACCTTCCAATCCAATGACGAAACTTCATCCTTTTTTAACACATAAGATAAAGGGGAATTTGGCGTTCGACACAAAACACCCCTTTTCCTTTCTACGAGCAAATATTCCAGAGTCTTGAAATCTTGAACTTCTGAAGGAACCTGAAATCTCACCATACGTGGCTCTAGTCTTCGGCCCCTTTGGCTTATCTATGACAATACACCCCAAACCTATGGAGTTTCGAAGTCTTGGAATCTCGAAGGGGCCACCCTTACACGTGGTGGCGTATTAAACATGGAGGTAAGGATAGATGGGTCTCGAGTACTCCGCCCACCGAATGGACCAAGAAAATAAGTGTTCAAGGATGATATGCAGCAAGGCAGAGATGACACGTGGCCCCTTCAATGGGTGACACGTGTCAAATTTTAATGGGCACATAGGGTCTGAGAAAAGTATGAATCCAGGTGACACATGGCATGTAAAATGTGGGTCCACATCACCCTGAGTGACATCAGCATACCAATTCACTACATACTGATAACCTTTTGATTCCCTTAGATCTCACGGTCGAGATGAATCCATACAGATCCATTGATATACGATCTTCATTACTTCGTAACTTCGGTGTTTGAGGAATTCATTATGTGACCTCCTCGTTACTCCCGGAGTGGTCAACATTGAGCTGACCATGGTCTAGATCTAATGATCATGGGAGATCCAAAAACATCCTCTGAACTATAGCTCTTATCACTTCGAAAATTCAACGTTCAAGCATTCCACTCGGTTACCACCCTATTTCTCTCAGAGTGGTCAATGTCAGACTGACCACAACATGGATCTAATGGCTAGGAAGGATCCCAAAGTGCCCCTAGATATATAGTTCGCGTTAATTGGAAGCTCTGGCCTTCAGGGTTTTTGGTGTTATGGAAGCTTCATTCTCTCGAAGTAGGACTTCACCGAGGTGTTGAACACAAGTCCCTCCACTAGTTGATCGGACGATTAAGAGGGGTTCTCAACAAACTCCCCAAATCCATGACTCACATCAATTCGTGACTCTAACGGTCGGGGAATTTTGGTGCTATGACACCTTTGTTCTCCCGAAGTAGTCAATGTCAGACTGACCTAGGCATAGATCCAATGTCCAGGGAGACTCTATATTTCCCTCATATCTGCGGCTCACATTACTTCATGATCGGTAAGTAGGTCAGTGTTTAACAATGGAACAGATCCATCTGTCATGGTTAGTCTCACCGACACATGTTGGTCGACCACTTGGGTAACCATAAAAACAAGTTTCCTTTAGTTGTTTTGAAAGTTGTAAGGCCATAACACCCCAGAGCTCCGAACTTCTAGAATTACGAAGCCAAAAAATATTAGCTCCCGTCGAGCCTAGCATAGGGTTCCCATACCTTGGTCATATGGGTCCTCAGATAATTCCCGTGGGCTACATGCTTACTCTCAGTTGTGAATTGGTTAAGGCCATGGAAATGAGCCCTCAGTCACACAGGTGAAGGTTCTAAAGGATGCACCCTCCTTCCACATAATTTGAACTTAGCATTCCCACGAAGGTAAATTTGATAGGTTTGCAGGACTTAAGTATTCCATTTAACCCTACCCCTACTTTCTTGCAGACCCATGTCCCATAACTCTCTAGATGCTAATATGAGGAAAACAGAAGACGATTCCAAAGCATGGGTTTACAGGAAAATAATGAGAATTTCTACCTTAATCATTCAATCCATAACTTAGTCATAAACATGTATATTTAGTCATCATTTCCATTCCAATACACGGAGTATGAAAATAATTATCAAAAGCCATAATTTGTGAAGCGACTATTGAAAAGGGTGTGCGTTTCCACCCAACCATAGGCACAACCACTCCTGAATGGATTTATCTCTAGCCAACCCCTATCTATACCATGATTCTCTGAGAGAGACTCTTTTCTCTTGCTCCACGATAGTCAAAGACGAAGGTTACTCTCCTCCTCCCACATGGTCTTGGAAAATGGTTTTCTCTGTACCAAGTAAGGGGGTATGAAACGAGTACTTCCTCAGTCACTCGTCAGCCCCATTTATCATCTTGGAGTGAAAGCACTTCCAACAACTTATTACACCCAGAACGAGCTTGTTTCTCAATTCTCCTTCGAAAACTAGATAGCTGGAAGAACTCTTCCCTCTTCTAGAGATTGGTCTCTCGACTCTACTTCTTCACAGTTCTCCTCTTCCAAAAAAATTACTTCCTTTCTTTCCTTTCTCATAAATATTTCATGGGTCTGAATCCCCAGCTCATGGTCAGGTATGGAATCCTTGCAGATGGGTAATCTACCCCATCTCCTCATTAACTCTTGAGGAAGATTTTCCAACTACCAGCCTGACTGGTAATTCATTTCTGGGTTAGAGGACTATTTTGGTCCTGAGAAATTAAATCCAATAAGGTGTTGGTTTGGTGGGGGTCATCTCAACCATTTCTGGTTCCCCTCACCATATCTCTCATAGAACCATGATCTAGCTTGGCAAACCCCCTTTTAGTAGCTATGCAACACTATCCCTTTTTAATTAATAACATAAATACATACATTACCTTTTATAACAAAAGGTTCATCAAATCCAACATTCACACATATTCAGTCTGCCATAGTATTTTGGCAAGTTATAGTTATATTTACAAGTTGGGGGAAACATGGGTATTACAATCTATTTTCCTTTTTTCTTAATTTACTTCATATGGTGAGCACACTATTTATGTATCTTCTAGGATAAGAATATGTCCCCGATGACAGTAGCTACACTAGTTGCAAAGTTGACCCAATAATTCAAATGTGAGGTCAAAATCCCCAAGAGAAAGAAACCAATTATGCCTCCTCTAGAAAAAGGCATGCCATGGGGTTTTTTCGATGGGGCCAATCAAGGGCACCCACCATGTTGCGGAGGTGGGGCAATTATGTATAAATATGACTCACATTTGTTCAAAGTCCATTTTTTTTCCAGGAAGAGGAACAAACATGAAAGAAAAACTTTCTTCCATGTGGGATCTGCTCATTCTGAAAGAAAAACTTTCTTCCATGTGGGATCTGAAAGAAAAACTTTCTTCCATGTGGGATCTGCTCATTCTAGTGAGCACTTTAAATATGAGGAAAGTTCAAGTCTTGGATGAATCTAAGGTCACTATCGATTGGGTAAATGAGAATATTCAGATGCATGTGGTGAGGCTCAAATCATTTATGGCATAGATTTGTTCCTTCTTATCATCATTGGAGTGGTTTTCTTTCACTCACATTTATAGGGAGCTAAACACTATGGCTAACAAGTTATCAAAGGAGGCCCTCTCCTTGGATGAGGGAGATTTTATATCTTAGGATTTTTTTGAGGGATAGCTCTATGAGGAAATCCCTTTCCTCCTTTAGAAGTTATGATTATAATGAAAAAAATAATGCAAGAGTAAGGAAGAATTGAAATGTATGTATAAGAAATGAAACATTTTACTGAAAGTTTGTAGTTAACATAATGCAATGGAAAAAATATGACAAGTAAAGGATAGTCTTGAGATGGATAGCAATATGTATATTCTATTTATTATGAATATAATTTTTTTCTTTCTTGGAAAAAAATGAAAAAAAATCTGAAAATACATGAAAAAAAACACATTTCTTGTTTTGTTTTGTTTTTAAAGAAATATGGCTTTTTTCATGTATTTCAAGTTTATCTCACTATGGGTCTATCAAAAGTATGCAGAGTGGGTACTCGTTTGATGTGGAATTTAATTTTACATCCAACAAGTGCCTACACTTGAAATTTGAGTAAACCTCTAAAGAGATAAGTTGAAAATATGATTAAAAAATAGTTTTCTTTCTTTCCCTTTGAAAATTCATAGCTCTTCTTTTATTATTTTCCTTAGGAGACCCATTTTAGACCTCAAATTTCCCCTAATTTGAAAATCGAGTTTAATATATACTAAGATAGTGTATTTTTCCTAGTTTTGTCTCACTATGTATTGCCCAATAAGTATAGTTGAGGTTATACATATATTAACCTTTCTTCTATCTTAATTAAAAAATGAACTTATGTGTATTTCACATACATACATCCCCTTGGGTTTTCTACTACCTTTTTCTATTAAGTAGCTTACATGACATGAAATCAATATAACAAGATCGTGTATTTTTATGTTTGTTTTGAAATAATCCATTTCATCCCCTTGTTATTATTTGAATTTGGTTTGCATGCATCAAAGAACTATATTATGTACAAATCATATTATTTAGTATGAATTTACTAGAATGTCTTATAACTTTGGAAAATTGTCACATGTCTTTGGTATTTAAGAACATTTTATGGATCTTCTTGAAAGAAGCACCAATGATGCTTATATTGGGTCATTTCCAATGTTACCGCTATTGATAGGGCCAAACTTGATCATAACATACTTGTAAAACTCAATTTTGACCGTTTTGACGTATTATATTGAATTGTGTATAAGTGTTTATAATAAAAAGAGTCAAGACATGTCAGCTTAAATGAATCACCCCATGCGTAAGTGATGTAAATATCTTGTATGGATTCCTAGTGCGGAAGTCAAGGCTAAGGCTCAATTGGAGAATGGCTAGGAATGTAATTGATGTAATTATGCTTTATATGTACCATACGGTAGACTTTCCATGGTATTTTCAATATATGTAAAATACTATTTCAAGAATATAAAGGTCCAAAATGGTTGTGCAAAGGATGAGAGGGGTTATAAGTCCACTAAATTGGAAGAGGAAAGGAGGCCTAAATTGCTGGGGGCGGGGGCGGGGTGGATAATCCTTTATTGCCTAAATTGATGATTTAATTGACCAAATGAGAGGGGAAAAGGTATTGTAAAAAATTGTTGTATGGTCGGGATATTGTCAAGTCATAATTAAGGAAGAATACATCCACAAGATAGCCCTGAAAATAAGGTATGATCATTATGAATTTGTAGTGGTTCCATTTGGTCTAAAAATGCACAAACTTCATTCATGTGCCTCATGAATATTTTCTTCAATAAATACTTGGACAAATTTGTTCTCTTCCTTGATGATATACTAGTTTGTTTCAAATATAAATAAGAACACGAGGATCATTTGCAAATGGTTTTACAAGAGTTGAGAAAACACAAGTTGTATGGAAAGTTACTCAAAAAATGTGACTTCTAGAAAAAAATATCCAATATTTAGGTCAAATCATCTCAAAAGAAGGAATATTAGTGGATCAAAAAGTATTGATGATATAATGAACTATCCCACTCCAATAAATGTTATATATGTGGTATCATTTATGCTTTTTTCTATTAATTATCAAAGGTTTGTTGAGAGATTTTCCATAATTACCTATCCCATCACTTCCTTTCATAAGCAAAGGATGAAGTTTGAATGGTGCCAAGAATGTGAGGAAAGATTTTAGCAATGAAAAATATTTTCACTAACACTCCAATATGAAAATTGAGGACCCAAATAAATATTTTATCATGTGCACAAACACCTACATTATAGGACATGGTGGAGTTCTCATGCAAGATAACCATGTGGTGTGCTACTAGTCATGAAAACTGAAGGAACATAAGAAAAACTATGTAATCATAACTTGGAACTCACTATTGTATTAAATGAAATGAATATTTGGTGATAGTACTTGATGGATAGAAATTTTGTGCTAATGATAGATCATAATGGCTTGAAGTATTTATTCGACCAACAAAACTTGAATTCCAAGTAAGAAAGATGGTTGGAATTTCTCTGTGAGTTTTATTTTGAAATCAAACACATAAAGTGAAGGAAAGCAAGGTTTCAAATGCATTTAGCAGGAAAGATCATCTGGTAACTATAAAAATTTGCAAATATAATTTGAATAAAAGAGTGATCAAGTCCCTTGCTAAGGATGAGAATTATCAAAGTATGAGATGGATTACAACTAGAGAAAGTAGAGAAGAAGTATGACGACAATTGGCCAAGCAATGATGGGCTTATTATTTAGAAAATTAAAATGCATATTCCTAACTTGGTATAGTTTAGAATAATTATCATTGATGAAATCCATAAGAGACCATATTTTGGCCATCCAAGGTACTAGGAAATGATTGCTACAACAAGGAAGCAACTCTTCTAGCCTAGGATGAAAAGGGATGAATTTGAGTACATTGTTAGTTGTGTGGAATGTTAGTAAGTAAACACTAAGCATAGAGACCCAATAGGATTAATACAATCCTTGTTACTTATAGAATGGAAATGAGAGGTAATAATAGTGTATTTCATTACACTAAAAATAGTGGAGCAACATGATTGAATCATGGTTGCAATTGACAAATTCACCAATCAGTACATTTTACTCCAATGAAATCTATTTATAAGGCAATAGAAATTTTGAAAATATTAATGAGACAAATTTTCAAGTTGTATGAAGTGTCCAGGGTAATTGTTTTAGAAAGAGATATAATGTTTACTTCAAATTTTTAGAAGAGTGTTTTGGAATATTTGGGCACCAAGTTGAATTTTAGTACTGTATATCATCTAAAAATACATCTAGGTAGACTAAAATAGTGAATCAAGTGATTGAAGACATGATTTACATGTATTTCATGGATAACCTTCCAAGTGTGAATATTATTTACACTTGGAGTTTTCATAGAACATTGGGAATTGTGAATTGCTATAAATGAGTCCATTTTGAGGCTTTATATGGTAGAAGATGTAGTACTCCAGTAAGTTGAGATAACCTAGTGAACACAATCATGCATGGGATGGAAATGTTTAGGGAAATGGAGGAGGAAGTTTCCAGGATCAAGTACAATTTGAAAGCAACACAAGACCAGTAGAAAAGTTATGCAAATAATAATAGGGTGCACAGAGAATTCAAAGTTGGGGATCATGTTTTCCTTATAGTGAAGTCAAGGAAGAGCTCATTGAAACTTGGAATTTGTTCCCTTTGAATGTATTATATTGAATTATATATAAATTTTAAATAAGTGGTTATAATTATGGGATCTCATCCATATGAGCTTAAACAAATGACCCCATGTGTAAGTGATGTAAATATCTTATATAGATTCTTAGTGTGGAGCTCAAGTCCAAGGTCCCTTTTATCTCTTAGATTATTCCTAGAGGAAAATTCCCAACCTCTCAAATGGGAAAACCTAAAGACAAAACCAATAAAGCTTTCCACTATCACTTTGTCATCCCTTCCCTCACTTTTAGGTTTAAAATATGGTTTCTACCTAAGGGGGGATTCCCTACACTATATCCTAAGCCTATCATTTAAGCATAGATGAGTGAAAAAGGATAGGATTAGATTATGTAAATGAGGTTGAACAAAGATGCACAGGAGATTTCTTGAGTGATTAATGACTTGATGATCAAATACCAAATGGTAAATTGTTCTGAGCATTTATAATGTATCAAATATTTATTCATTGCGTGCTATTTTTCCCATGATCATTCAAATGCAAGTGCTTGTAAAACCAAAGATGCTTTAGGCAAGACAAAGAAGGAAAAAATGGCTTCCAGTAAAAGGGTGTGCCTTTTGATACAACTCTCAAATATACCTGTAGGCTTGGAAACCCATGCTATGAGAGAGTAATCTTACCAAATGTTATTTTTAATGAACTATAATAGTGTGACAATCGAATGATTGGTTCCATGTTACCTATGGTACCTTTGATATACTAGAGGGTGAGTGGAAATACTGTCCATGTTCAGGTGTTGTCTAATACAATAATATTTGAATGGGTACCAATAGGTCTTACAAGGAATTCCAACAAGGTGAGATAAAAGTTCAAGCCTCTTGAACTCTCATGTATCCCTATGTGTAATGCATCCCAAGATGCAGTTTTATATTCTTAACGACAGCTCCCTATTGTTATTTATAGATGTCATAACACATATCAAGCCTAAAAATGAATAAGGGTCTTGCCCAACAAATTTTCCATCATCAATTTTTCACTAACCATGCATGAATGATCCAGACAACTATCCTTTCAATGAAACAAGAGAAATGCAAATCCATTTTTTTGTTTCGAAGATGCTCACTTCAGTGTTGGTGTATAAATGTTTCTTGAATATAAATTTCAATGAAACTTATACAACATATTAAAGAAAATTTGTGAAATGCATTCCAAAGAATTTCAATAAACCATTTTTGCAATAAATAATGTCAATTCCTTGTATTATTAAATGCTAAAAGGGAAAGATTGAACCATACACCACTACTTATTTCCAATGAATCAATACACATTCATTCTCTCCTTTGAGGAAAAAATGTATAATGCAATTTATTTGTTTCCAAATATCTAACATCAAACCCGGGTACCATGAGAGAATAAATGCAAGCAAGTACAATTGCAATGGATTAATCAACACTTACACAATTAATGTTGTTCCAATAGTGATCAAATAAGTATCTCTAGATTTCCAATTAATGACCACATAATTCAAGAGCAGAGATCTATCCATCAAAAAATTATTACAAATCAAATTTTAATAAAGGTGAAATGTTAACAACAAAGTTCAGTGAATGCATTGTGAGTTTAAATAACTACCATAGTGAAATCTTTATTATATTTACCCTGGATAATAATCTCAAACACTACCCTTTGCATAGATTTTGAAATTCCAAAAATATTACAATCTTATGGGTGTGATTTCATCCAATAAATGTAACATGCAACATCCATCTATAAATGAGAGACGAAGTGTGATTCTTAGACAATGAAATAGACCTGGAAACAATGAATGAAAAAAATGATTATGTTATAGAAATTAGTAAGATGGTTGGGACATCTATATCATTACTTTGTTTAGATATTATATGGAGCGATGATTTTCCCAAACATTTCCAATAGAACTGCTAAATCATCATTACCTAGTCACTTTGTTTCTATAGTTATATCCAACCAATAAAAGATAACAAGAACAATCCTCAAGGATCAAAGATACAGACAAGAAATGGGAATATTTAGTTTAATTGTGTGTTCGAGCAACAAGATCCATCATTATTTACCACAACAATTTATTGTTTCCAGAAACGAAGCGATTAACAAAATATATGTAGATTTTACCTATGATGCGAGTATGCCAAGATAAGAACCAATTGAATTTATGTTATCCAAAGATATAAAAAAACTTTAATCAGTCCATATCAACCAATATTCATATGGGTCATGTGTGTTAGTTTAATAATTCAAAACGCTAGTCGATTTTACTCAGGTTAGACTTTTAAAATTCATAAAATGGGACATAGATCTCTTGGAAGCACACGAGCATGGGTTTTGTATGGCATCTTTTCCACGGTGGACTTGTTGTAGGAATGAGAAAATTAGACAATTGATCAAAGGGAGGGAAAGTTAGGGTTTAGGTAGTAATTGTGTGTTTCCCTTTCAAAGTTACCAAGGAGATTCAAACCACTGTAGAGTTTAACAATAAGGGAAATGATCAGGGTTGAATTTAGATCATATGAATGGATTTGGAACCAAATCGACCTGCAATAAATAGATATACTCAAGGTAAATATATTAGGATGTGATAGACATTATATCAATCCTATAAAATCATGAAAAACAACCGTGGGTTTGGAAAAACTAATTTGGAGAACAACCAACCCTTTGTTGGAATACTGAGAGGGGGGGTGAATCAGTATGAGCACAATTAGTACTTTTAATAACAATATAAAACCTCCAATAAATATCACGAGAATTCAATATATCATAAACACCATAATTCAATGCATAGACACCACATAAACATAGTACACAAAATTTTTACGTGGACACTCAATGCGGGAGAAAACCACATAAGAATTTTCTTACTTATCAAAGAGTACATTCATTGGAAGCACCAACTTCCTATATCTCCAGCTACAACTGGAAGGAGGCTCCAACCCCCTATTTACAAGATGCAACCTTAAGGAAGCTCCAACTCCCCAATTTACTGGCTCCAACCAGAAGGAGGCTACAACCCCCTTTCCTGGCCCTATCCAACCACCCTGAAATATAAATGTAGACCAATATGCACTACCTTTGTCACTGTAACTGATAACCTATTGTTGTTTTTATTTATGATACTTCTATTGCTACTACTGATTTTGATATCTCATCAATACTGCAACCACATACACCTCATATCCAGATCCACAAGAAAATTCTCCAAAACAAATTCTTATGAATCAATAAGACATATATGTTCCTGGTTTCTTAAGAATACACACCCTAACATACATAGGAAGACATACCTTCAACATGTAGCTGACCTATGTTTTAGATCTCTGATCTTCAACAAATTTTCTTCATAGGTTCGTGACCCTTACACTTTCTAATCATGGATGTCTTCTCTTTTCCTCACTACATCCGACGGATGTTTGTGATTTTCCTCCCGAAACATGCATATTTATGCAAAGGACATGGATCTATAACTCTTTTACCATACGCTCAGCTCCTGCAAACTTCTTCCTTCACTGGACTTCGCTGACTTTCTCTCACTGCCTCAAATCTGCCAATCTATTTTCACATAAGTGATTTTCCAATTGACTCTTCTTTGTGTTTTAATGAAGATCTCATGATGTCATGAAACTCACATAGGATCTCATGATGACATGAAACTCACATGCAAATTGTTAACTTTTGTTTACTGACTGACATGCAACTTGTTAACTTTTGTTTATGGTTACTTTAAAATGCAACTGACATGAATCTTGTTAACTTTTGTTTACAACTACTTTACCTTGACATGCATCTTGTTAACTTCTATTTACAGTTACTTTAACATGCAACTGAAACGCAGCTTGTTAACTTATGTTTACAACTACTTTACTTTGACATGCAACTTGTTAAATTGTGTTTACAGTTACTTTAACATTCAAATGACATGAAACTTGTTAAATTATGTTTACAACTACTTTATTTTGACATGCAACTTTTTAAATTCCTTTTCAAGAGTTGACATCAATGACAAACAATATTTCAACAAATCAATGACAACCAATCTTTCAACAACTAATCTTTCAACAATTAATATTTCAACAATATCCCCCTTTAGAATTGGTGGCAACACTTAGACACAACAATGAAAACACTCATGGTCATGTAGGATCCCCCCATCTTCATGCCTCTTCTCTTTGTTTCCATGCCTATGTTTTTCTCTCTCCCTTTGACATCAATGGAAAAGGGTGACTTGTCCTTGGGGATGCTCTCCTTGTATGTAAGCCTTTGATCTCTACTGATGTTTCTCTTCATGGTGCTTCCTCGTGTAACTCTTTGATAAAATGCATTAAAACAAAATTCAAGTATTTTGTGATTATTGTTTCTCTCCCCCTATTGTACTATGCCAATTTACAAGTATATCATTGTGAGGTTGAAACTACTCCTAGTTTTTGTCGAAAATACTCAAAACTCTCCCTCGGAAGAGGTTTGGTGAAGATATCTGCAATCTGTTCTTTTGTACCAAAATACTCTACCTTGATTTTATTCTATATAACCTATTCCCGTATAAAGTGAAACTTGATTGGAATGTGTTTCATCTTGGAATTCATCACTAGATTCTTAGAGATACTTATAGCACTGGTGTTATCACAGAATATCGAAATAGGCTTTTCATATTCCACCTGTATGTCCTGCAAAGTTTTCTTCATCCATAGAACCTATGTACAACATATTGTTGCTTCAATATACTATGCTTCTGCTGTGGAAAACAATATTGAAGCTTGTTTCTTTCTCAACTAGGATATCGGACAATCACCCAAGTAGAAGGATGATCCACTTGTACTTCTTCTATAATCAACACTTCCTTCCCAATCTGCATTTGTGTATGCAACTAGAGATAGATCATTCCCTTTTGGATACCATAATCCATAGTCTTCTGTTTCTTTGAGATATCTAAATATTCTCTTTACTACCATAACATGTGTTTCCTTCGGTGTTCCTTGAAATCTTGCAACCTGTCCAACTACTTCCATTACATCCGGTCCCAATGTTGTCACATAGAGTAAACTGCCAATCATTGATCTGCATCCTTGGATTTATCATCTTTCCTCAATTTTCAACTAGTCTGCATGGGAGTACTTACGGGGTTGCAATCTACTATTCCAATATTCTTTAGCATTTATTTTATATTCTTGGTCTGGGAGACGAAAATACCTTTATCTCACTAACATATGTGAAGTCCCAAAAATAAATACAACTCACCAAATAATGACATTTTGAATTCATTTTTCATGTCTTTAGAAAAATTTTGACTCTTCCTGTCATCATCAGCTTGAAAAATAATGTCATCAACAAAAAATTCAATTTTAAATATACTACCTTGATCTACCTTTATGTAGAGATGGTTGTCTTCATTGCCTTTCCTGAACCCTTGTTGTTGTACATACCTGTCGAATATTGAATACCAATATTCAACCAGATCCTCTCACATGGATCATATACCAAGGACACCTCTCAACTAGATGTACAACATCACCAACACATGCCTCTACTAAGCATGTACCAAGATCACCAACATACCATCACAAGATATGTGTCTCAACCATGTACCAAATTAAGCACGTACCAAAACAAGTGCACCAACCATGCACCAACATCTATACCAATCTATGCATCAAACATGCATTGACAATGTACATCAACACATGTACCATACCATGTACCAACAATGTATCTCAACCATATACCATATCACTCAATCATGCCATACACCATGGACCATAGGATATATCAAGCAAGTACCATCAATGGTGCACCTCAACAGAGTACCAACATTACCAAGAGATGTATCTCATACATGTGTTTTCATTAATATTCCTCTGATATATGCACAGGAATATTGCTTCTTAATTTGTAAATCAAACTCTACATGTATGAAACAATCTATACCGAAGATATCCCTTCCTGAATGCATGTGTGGAATGAAAATTTGAAAAATCATGAACTTATTCATGTGTAACTTTCAGTTGATACCTGCATAGGAATGTGGTCTGAAAGTTGCTTCTCAAATAATCAAACTTTTTCTTTGTACTTTTTTCATCAAACCACTCTGAAACTGAATGTCCAAAATCTGAAAACACTTCAAACTTCTCAAAGGATGGTTATCTGATCTATAGAGCTACTGCATAGACTCCCCTTATTCAATATTCCTATTTGCTGGAAGTCTCCAAGTCATATGGCTCGAAACAATGGAGGAATTCCCCCCGATGCTAAGTAATCTTCATCATCATATGTAGATTCATCATCTTCCTGAGTTATGACATATTCCACTTTTCCTATGTATTCATCATCTTTCTAAATTCTGACATTTTCCTCTCTGTATATAGTTTCATCCTAATCTTGCACTACGACAAGCCTTGTGCATACAATCTCTGCAACCTGTTCTTCATTCATTAGATATTCTTTGTTTTCATTTATTCTCCAAACTTTCTCGTATCCACCATCATTGTTTTCCTTCATCAAAGTCTCTATCAAGCTTCTACAGTTTCGAGCTATATGACCATAATTGTGGCAATTGTAACATTCAATATTTGAAAGAGACACATAACCATCTATTTCTTTATTCAGAGTTAGAAACTTGTTCTTGTGACCTGTCATATGCTTTGAACAACCACTGTCAACATGTCAATCACTTTTTCTGTGTTGGGCTTGTAGAGAAAGTGAGCATTGATTCTGCTTTCTTTTCCATACCTCTTGTGGTTTCGATATATGGTTGTTAATGTTCTACTTTGGTTCCCTGGGTGGAATAGTCAATCTACAATTCTTCGCTATGTTTCCAAAATTTTTGCATTTGTAGCACTCTACTTCATTTCTCAATGATCCAAAACTATTTTGGTTTCTACTATATGCTTCATAAGATATTATGGGATGACTATTATTTAAGTACCTTGCATAGTTGCTTATGTTCTTGGTATAGGATCTATAGTTTACAACTTTATGTCCAAAATTATCATAATTAAAAAAATGACCATAAAAGAACCTTTGATACATGGGAGTAGATGATCTCCTTTGCGATGCACTCCTTTTGGATTTGTCTTATTGAGTCTTCTTTATTTATGGAATGTTCTTATTTGGGGGCTTGCATTCTTCCTTATTAATAGAATCTCTGAAAATCTTTGCATAACTTTTCTACTCTACTTCTTGTTCTGTTGTCTTGTGGCTCGATCCTTTCTCATTATGTACTTGATTGTATCCTAGTATTGATTTTTCATTTGATGGTCTTTGACTGCTGATGATTTGATCCAATATTCTGGTGCTCTTTTGTTGCATATATTTCTTCTGAAGATATTTCCTTAAAGAGACTATTTTTTCTTCCAAGCTTCTAATCATTTTCTTCTTTTCTTCTAACTGACTTCTAATTATTTCCTCAATTCTTTTGTCTTCTTCTATTCAAATTTTTAGACTCATGATCATCTGCTCGATTTCTTCATAGTTGGAATTCTAAGATCCCTCTTTCATTTTTAACTCTGCCTTGAGTGACTTGTTTTTCTTTCTGTTGTTCATGAGATTGATTCTAAGGATCAAAGAATAATGTCAGGAATCAAAGGTTTTAAATGAAGTATTTTATGAGTGTTTTTTTCTACCTTCAGTTTTCTGAGAAAAAATATTTAAATGAAATTAATGATAAGATAGTACAAATGTTGTATCTCATTATCTGAGTTGAAATTATAATGTCAAATGGTGTAGAAATGATTTACAAAACTGTTAAAACAAAGTTAGGCATCAATTACATATAACTCTCACCTTGTTTGCAGTAGAAGAAAAGTAGAATAATCACCCTTGAAAGGAGATAAAAATGCAGTAATTTACACATGTCACATGTCTTGTTTTACTCACAGTAATAACACAGAAAAATTTGTTACTAAATGAACTTCTGATATATTATGATCACAGTGGATGTAGTACTAAATTGTAATCATTCACTCTTCAAGAACTACAGAAAGAAATTCAGAGAGATGGAAACACAGAGGAAACACATAACTCAAATTGAACAAAACTTAGAATCTTTGTCTGCACTTGTATTGATATTCAAAAAAGTTTTCTCTTTTACATTCGGTAAGAAGTAGCCTTGAATAGATATAAAATATATCTATTTATAAAAAAATTGTCTCAACCTAAAACCCTTGAACTTCCCACAATAAATCTTAAAAATAGAATACAATGTGAATGAAATAAAAACATGCAGATATTGTTGAGTTTTGATTTGATGTGATGGTGCTTAATTTGTCTCTTCATTTTCTTGTAGATGCACTCGTTTTCCTTTTTATTTTAAATTGGGTACACATGTCCATTAAGGCCACCACAATCATTTGGCTTACTATCTTTTCCATTTGATTATGTTTCCATATGTCCCTTCGGATGCATTTACTGGGATAAATAATTGTAGTTGAAGATATCGGGGTGGTAATTGTATAGGAGGCTCAGTGTTGGCTCGTTATGGGATGCCTAACAATTACAAGGAAGATTAATTGTTCATGAATAGGATGACGTGGGGACAAGTGTTCAATAAGGAGGTGAGATGAGTAGAAGCGAGAATGTAGGTGGTAGGGATAGATGGGGTAAGTGACATGGAGGTTGTGATAGGATGGAGGGAGAAAGGTAGAGTGGGTGGAGGACATGTGTCGAGTCAGGATTCTAATGGTGCAACGTTAAAAATTCCCTTTATACTTTTCTATTTTGTAGGGGCACAAGGAAGTGGTTTTGAGGTAACCTGATTTTTGTCTCGCAATCCACCTGGTGATGCCACGTACCCCCGAGAGAAAACCGTAGTTTAAATTGTGGGACCTCCCTTAAAAATTAAACCCTATGCAACTTCACCCTGTACAATCACTCTCAGCCATTGATCTTGAGAACTCATGATCCATGATACTTCGGACCCGATCAGTTGGGCGTTCCTACCAGATTTAGCCCTTTCTTGTACTCCAGAGGAATTGTATCTAATAGAACATCTGCATTTGGATTGGAATCATCACCTAATCCCTCAAGCTTCATTGCTTCTTTTCGTGGCACCATAAACCTTAAGGAAATAAAATTAACCTTCCTGTAACAAGATAAGTCTATAAGTTCTTAATCACTAAATGAAAAATTCTAATTGAAAATGGTAAAATGACTTGAGATTCGAAATGTTTTATTCATGAGTCTATCAATCTTCGTATTGATTTATTTACAAAGAGATTATTGAAAAATATGATGGAATTTATTACCTAGAAGATCACAATAATTATTTAAATTGTTAACTTTAGCCAATCATAAATGTCATTAACAATTCGACGGTTCGCCATTTGGAGGTTTTGAATGTAAGAGGGCAGAAATATCTCGAAGGATGAATTCACGGAGAAGTTAATCTCTTATTAATCACTTTTATGTTTTAATTAATCATGTTTTAAACATTGAGTTGGACTTAAGTTCTTCGACGGTTCGGTGTTTTGGATTTTTGGATGTAGCATGATAGAAAACCGCCGAAGGCCAAATCCTCGGAGTAAACATTCGAACCGTTATATATATTTTGGGGCTTCGGAGCTCCAAGAGTTCATTTGTTTAAAGTGCGGTTCGTACTTCGGCAGTTCGGCGTTCAGGAGTTTTGGATGTAGGATGATATAAATCTTCCGAAGGCCGAGTTCCCGGAATAATTTACTAATACATAACCATGATTAATTAAAGTTATTTAAACGTTGTATTAACTCTTTAAAACACTTTTTACATTTTGTAAAATTCATTACTTCGACGCTTTGACACTTCGGTGGTTTGTGAAATCGATCTTTGTTAAAATTACCGAAGGGAAATCTCTCGGAGTGACGTTTCAGATATGACGCCATTCTTGATGACATGTTAAGAAAAGAGAGGTTCCATGTGTCACTTGAAAACGTGTGAATCATCCAACGTAAATGTCAAAAATAAGCTCCACGTGTCAACCCAAGAAAATATTTAAAAGACACGTGTCCCATGATGCGTCCATAAGTACTTTAGGAATGATCACGAAGAACTACCTTCGAGACTTTTGAGTGTCAGAGTTTTTGTTGTTTATAATTCTTGGAATACCCGAAGCACAAAGCTTCGAAACTACCGTTAAAGATTTCCTTTTAAAACTTGGGCAACTTCTATACTTTGAAGATCATTAGAACCGTTCGATCAACTTAGAGTAACTCATCGACAAAGGATATTATAAGCGCCTTATTGAAGAACAACGACCCTTAGATTTATTTTTTTAAAAGGAAATTCTCTAAGTTTTTTTCTTTTTTGGGTAAAACAATTTTTTTCTACGAAGAAAAATCTAAAGTTCAAAAGCTCAAAATTATACGTGTTCCAACATAGGCTCCATTGGGGATTGTGGCTCCTTGTGAGGCATGAAAGAAACATAGACCAAGTTCCTTTATTGGGTAAATGGAGTCATTATTTCTTTTTGAAAAACATTTTCCATTTTTATTTAAGAATTAATCATACATAGAAAAATGAAATTATCCAAGTCCAAAAATCTTCAAAACATACTTAATGATTGATCTCAAGTTAGGCTATTTAAAATTTCCTTTTCCTAAAATTGATTTTGTAATTGTATAGATAATCAAATAATTTTAAATAAAATATCGGCTTCGACCGACTTTGTTTTATTTCAAGGTTAAGCAGATGTAACATATTTATTTAAGGAATCCCTAGTTGGTTTAGGATGTAACAAATCATCGAAAAGAGAACTAGATGAAAGAGTATGATATATAGATATGTATGACAACCTTACAGATATCATAGATATTGCTTCACTGCTAGCGAGCCTGTTTAGTACCTCAGTGAAGTTATCTACTTCTCCTATTGAATTTCCTTTCACCACTTTAATTAACACTTTTGCATTTTGTTGAGACGAGGACAATTGATATACAAATTTCCTTTCATCATCTCTTTTGGACAAGATGGGGGAAATCAAATTATGAATTTCCTTTCACCATTTGTCTTATAATTTAATACTTTGAAGTGGGGGCAATCAATTTGTATGTAACATAGAAGGGATGATATTTGTTTAAAATCTTTAGACTGAAAAGAAGGTCTGTCAACAATTTTAAGAATACTCTGAAACTAACTTTCTTCCAATTTTCAATACACCTTCACCTATAGGAGATTTTTTTTGGGAAATTTTTATTTTTTCAGGGGTCAACCTTGAGCGAATTAGTCAGTTTAAAGTCTGGTAGAAAGGATAAAATTATCAGGATTAGCCTAGACATTCTTTTTCAATTAAAATCAAAGGAAGATAAATAGTTTCACCTAATCTTGTTTTGAAAATATGTTTTTAAGTTTTCAGAGTCAAGGTAAGTTTCTTTATTTTCTATGAAGACTAAAAGGAAGAGAAAGGAAAAAGAAAAACTAAAATAGATAAAACTTTGGGTATAGGTAAATATAACCAAATCAAGGATTTAGAGGGCCATAAACAAAATATCCTAATCCCACATGAGTTTGTGTCTTAAATTCATATTTTTTTTGAGTTCATTTATTATTATTTTTATTTTCATTTCAGAGATGGCCTTAAAATTTATCATCATGACACTTCAAGTTATAATTTAATACATCTCTGATTTTTTGGTCAGATGATAATATTATCATGAGAAAAACTTCCTTCACATTCATTTCAAAAACAAATTTAAATTTTGTTTGAACTATAGGAAGAGTAGGGACTCATACCTTATTTTTCTTTTGAAATTTCAGCAAGGCACATTATTTATTTATCACCTGTTTTTAGAGAAATCAAATGCTTGAAAAACAAGTGTTGAGTTTTTATTTAGCCTCATCTCTTGCTCAACAAGATCTATTCTGCAAAAGGAATGAAATATAAATATCAGATAATCCTGTAAAATAGAGATGATATGTGATAAGATGTTTTTATTTTTTCATTTTAATGATGTCAAGCAATCATAAATTTATTGAAAATATTACAACAAATGATCAAATGACTCAGATAATAAAAAGAAAAGAAAAATTGAAAATTAAAATTGCCAATGTCAATCCAATCCAATATATACAATGGAAATCTAAAATGTAACTACTGCATGAAATGTTTTAAATAATGCCCATTGATAGGAGACTTGAGAATCTCTCCATTAAGATTCTCTAGTGAGAATGAGTTTTTTCCCTCGGCAGATGCAATTTTGAAAGGTCTGAACCAAAGATGATCGAATTTTCCATGTTTCCCTGCATCTTCCTTTATATCTTCCCATTTTAAAAGTAAATCACAAGGAAGAAACTTGTTGTATTTAGATTTGTTTTCAAAAAGGGCTTTCATATTATCCTGGTATTTTTGGAGCCTATCATCCACTCCTACTATGTTCTGGTGAACTTCAATGATTTGATTTATTATTCTTGTAACATCATTTGGCTCTTCATTTGCATCCTACCAGAGTTTCATTATAGGAAGAGCAAGAATAATAGGAAGAATAACACTAGTACCATAAACTAATTGGAAAGGAGACATACCTATATATTTCTTGGTGATAATTCGGTTTACCCATAAGGCATACTTTAAGTGTATATGCCAAGAAATTTTTTTTTTTCTATCAAACCTTTCTTGATTATAGTCATCAAACTCTTGTTAGATGATTCAGCCAACCCATTTCCCTGAAGATAATAAGTTGTAGAAAGACCTAAAATAATATTGTATTTCTGACATAAATTGATCATTGCAATAGATTTAAAATCCTGAGCATTATCACTAACTATTTTCCTAGGACAACCAAATATTGCAAGGATGTTTTTTTCCAAAAAGTTTATCACTACTGAATCTGTAGCATTCCGAGTTGGAATGGCTTCAACCCATTTCGTAAAATAATCAATAGTGATTAGAAACCATTTATGTTGAGCACTCGATTGTGGATGAATTTCTCCAATGAAGTCTAGGCCCCATTGTTGGAAATGAGCTTCAACTTTTACTGGAATTAAAGGTAAGGCAAGGAGATTGTTCTTACCAATAAACAATTGGCATGAATTGCAAGCTCTAACCTTTCATTTACATTAGTAAATAATTTTGGCCAATAATATCTTGCCCTTAAAATTTTCTAAGTTGTTTCTCTCCAGGCATGATGTCCTCCGCATACTCCTTCATGAAATTCGTCAATGACACCTTCTGTTTCGTATTCTATCATGCAACATAACAGGAAACCCAGAGGGTCTTTCCAGTATTTATTGAAATCAATAATGACATACATAATTTCATGTAGCTTTAAAGTTATTGCTTTAGAATGAGTCATGTCATTTGGACATTGAAGAGTAAGGAGGTGTGTAACAATATCACTATACCAAGCAGAGGAAGAAAACTTATCTTCAATCTAAATTACAAATGCTTGATCGACAATTTCCTCTATATCTAGAAGAGGATCATGTGATTCGATGTTACTTATTCCAGGCACTCTGAAATTTGATTCGGCTAAAAACCTTGCCATACCTTGACCTTTCACTAGTTTGGTTGGTTTCACTTCTAAATCAAACTCTATATTTTATCCAACCATCTACCTCTTCTTCCATCACTGTCTAGCTGAACCAAGATATCCTTAATTTCATTTCTTGGTACATAAGAAATTATTTTGGAGTGAAAGACATATGTTCGTAAATCATTGAGAGCCTTCACCATCGCATAAGCTTGCTTTTTGAGAATTTCATATCTTAGCTCTACCTTTCTGAGGCTTTTGCTAAAAAAGGCTATTGTTTGTTCGAATCCTTCTTCATTCTCTTCTGAAGGAGCACTTCTGCAACAGTATGTTCAGAAGCAAAGGAGAATATTAAGAATTATTTTGTATAGTCAGGACTTACCAATACTGGTGCTTCCCCTATGGATTTATTAACTCACTCGAAATATGCTTTGGCTTCTGCAGTCCATTTTACTTCATTGTCCTTTTTTAGAATATCTGTAATCAATTTGACTATTTCAGCAAAGTTAGGAATAAATCTCCTCAAAAAATTGATCTTTCCAAAAAACGATTGAATCTCTTTTCTATTTCTAGGAATATTAATCAGGTCAATAGCCTCAACTCATTTAGGAGCAACCTTAATTCCATATTTTGAAACCATATGTCCTAAAATTTTGCCTTCCTGCATGGAAAAGTGTGATTTTTTTGGGTTTAGAGACAAACCAAACTTTCTGCACTTTTCAAAATTTTGTCTGAGGTGCACCAAATGTTATGCATTAGAGTTACAAAAAACTATCAGATCATCTAGATAAATAACAACAAACTTATCTCTCTCACCAACGAATGTGATATCCATTTCTCTCTGGAAAGTTGCTCTTGCATTCATTAAACCAAAAGGCATTTTATCATACATGAAAGTTCCCCATGGAGTAGTAAATGTAGTCTTTTCTCTATCATCTTCATGAACATAAATCTGATTGTATCCTGAAAAACTATCGATCATAGAAATTATGTTAGCCCCTACCACCCTTTCTAAAACATGATCTGTTTTTGGGAGGGGGTAGTTATCTTTAAGAGAAGACCAATTTAAGTTCCTAAAATCAACGCATAGTCTTATTCACCATTTTTCTTCCTAACGGGGACCAAATTGGCTACCCATTCAGAGTATCTAAGGGGAACAATGATTTTTGCATCAAGGAGTTTTTTAACTTCCTTTTCTATTACTCGCAGAAGAATCGGGTTTATCTGTCTAAGTTTTTTCTTGAAAGGATTAATACCATGGTTTAAGGGAATATTGTGCTCAATAATAGAAGTATCATAGGTTTTTAAATCCTCATAATACCATGCAAAAATATCTTTATACTGTTTAAGTAACTCAACATATTTACTCTTTATTTGTGTTGGAAGATATTTTGATATTTTAACCATCTTGGGATTTTCATTAGTTCCTACATTATAATCTTCAACTTCTTCGGGTTGAGGTCGCAAAGTAGACTTTAAAGGCATATCATCCTATTCAAACAAACTTTCTAGAGGGATCATACCTCTGGGAATTTGAATGTTTTTAATTAAGAGAATGCAGTGATTTCCAATTTTATCTTGGAACTTTTCTGGATTTTCTCCTTCCTACATAATCCATGTAGGATCATTCTAATTTTCTTGATCTATTTGGGTCTCAGAAAAATCATCTAGCATTTTTAGGAACTGCTTGATTTGTTAATCATCTTCAAACACCTGCCAATGTTGAACATTGTTTGGAATTGAAGGTCTATGCCTCATCTCAATACGATATTCCAGCTTCAAAACAGTAGGTGGTATGAAAGTTGCAGTAGTTTTGGCTAAAGAGTCATCTTGTTGATTTTCCATTTTGGGAATAGAGTGGATGTTAAAAGATGAGAATAAATTCTCTATCAGATCCTAGGAACAATTTCTATACGATCTCAATCTCGGATGCTTATCTTGATATTGTCGTTTTATTTGTTTTACAATGAGCTCAACATCACCATAAACTATCAAATGTTCGATTTTTAACTTTCTTCCAGCTTCTAATCCTAAAACTAAGGCTTCATAGTCACATACATTATTGGTATAATCAACATACCATTGTAATATATAAGAGAAATGAATAACATACTCATCACCTGGTGCCACAAATATAATTCTAGCTCTTGCTCCTTCGCAGGATGAAGCACCATCAAAGAACATTTTCCACATCCCTTCCCTAACATTTATATTTTTCTTTGAGAATTCCATTTTTTTATTTTATTCTTCTATACATTCTTCAAAATCATCATCTATAGATAATATACAATTTCCTAAATATTGATCAACAACATAGACTGGGTAGTTATTGGGGTTTTGAGGGTCGCTTACAGTATACGCCAGTCTAGTTTCTTTGTATAGTTGAGTAAATTGTCCACCAAAAATTGGAACTGTAGCATAGGTCATGTCTAACTAAACCAGTCCTCCTAGCTTGGTGCCCCAAGATCTGGATAGAAGCATGTCATACTTGGCAGGAACATCAGCAACAACCACATCCATAATAATACTTTTCACAGGAACCTGAGCAAGATTTGCAGCTAAATATTTAATCATACCCAGACACTTAACCTTTCTAGAATCAAATGAGTATAAATCTTGATAAGGTCTAGTAATTTCAAGGCCCAATTTTTCCATGATAATCTTAGGCATTAAATTATGCGAAGCTCCTGAGTCTAACATGCAATTGTGAAGTAAATGATCGTGCACAGTTAGTGTAATATAGAAAGGAGAAACATAATCCTTACTATTTTCAATGTGTGGTCCAAACATGATTGTAGGTTTCTCATCTTGCAAATTGATAATATCATCTTGACATTCAACATCAGAAAAATTTATTTCTTTAGTGAGTTGTTTTTTATATATTGGGTTCCTAGCAAGTTCGACCAGAGGCATTGGAATTTTAATTTTATTAAGTTCATTCTCTAAATTGAAAGTCCTAATTGGTTTTTCAATTTACCTGATATGAACTTTGGCTTCTGTATCTTCTGGCTTCTTAGTCTGTATTGCTTTTGTTCCAACTTGCTTTGCTCGAGCAACTTGTGTTTCATTTGATGGTTTTGTGTCTGTTGCTTCATTTTCTTTATTTTGTGATAAAATCTTTTTTGGTGGAATATTTGTAGAAGTTTTTTCTCTTGGCCTCAAATCATATTTATGTTGAAGATTAGCCATTATTGAATCAGTGACACCTTTGTATGTAGAGTCTCCCAAATTGTTGATATTTTCATCATCATTAAACAAAGATTCGAGCTCCAAGGATTTCTCATAATCCTGTTTGGTTAGGTGAGGCTCAAGATCATCATCGTTGAGGTTGTGTAGATATTCATCTAATTCATCATAATCTTGCACCTCATCTCTCTGTATGAAATTATCAGTTTTAAAAGGAGCTTGAATCTTCTTTTCCTCATTTTTTATTTTCCTTTATTGTATATGAAGATTAGAATTTCTGTTGAACTGATTTCTAACATATGGATCAGGTTTGGCTTGTTCTATTTCCATCCTAGAAATTTTGTTCGATAGATCCTTAATAATTTTTTCCATCTCATCCATTTTTTCCTCTGCAAGTTTTCCAGATCTAGAGGGCCCTACATGTTCTTTAAAATGCCTAGGTTCTCTTGTTCCCATATCAACTTTATTTTTCAACTTTCAGGATGCCATCATATTTTATTCAATCTCTATAGCATCATATTGCATCCCTGATAAAGTAGTGGATCTTATTTCTCTCAAAAGTAGAGCGAAATCATAATCAAAAGCTCCTACAAAAGTGACTTTTGAAGCTGGTTGGGAAGGTTTAACTTCAACCAAGATTTTGTGATAAATCTTATTAAATATTTGAATGAACTCTAGGACTGATTCTGATGTCTTCTTTTTCAAGGCTCTGAATTCAGTTAAGTAATAAAGATGATTTTTTTTCTCACCCCATTGCCTTATGAAGGAAGTTTCCAGATCATTATATGATGGTATAGAACCTACTGTAAGTCCTCTGAACCAATTTATTACCTGCCCTTCGAAATTTTGTACTAACAATATCGTGTAAACATACTCGTTCTCAACACCAAGAATATTAGCGAATTGATAAAAAAAGGCTATATGTTATGTTGTTGTCAAACCCCTTCTCCTGTGAATTTAGAGAGGCTCTTCATGTAATTTTCAGGTAAATCATGCAGGATAGCAGGAAGAACTAAGGGAGCATAACTAGCAGTGACCTTGTCAAAGATCCTAGGGGGTTGAGCTGGTCCACTAGCCCCCGCACCTCCAACACCAACACCAACCATTGAAAGTCTAGGAGATGGATTTCGAGGACTAGAAAGGATATTATCAAATACTTCAAAAGATTGATCTACTAATATTTTGACTACTTCGGGATGGTCTGAGTGAAGTTCAGGAAAATGATCGTGAGAAGATAGAAGATCTATATGAGGGGGAAAAATAAAACTTGAGATTGGTTTCTCATATTTACCAGGTGTATAGTTAGGAGAAGTAGTAGGTAATGAATCTGAGTATAAAAAATAATCTACAGGGTTTTGGGAAACATAAAATTTTACTTCGGGAAGAGAAAGAATCGGTTGTGTACTTATGACAGTAGGGATTGAAATGGATTCTTTATTTTTACTGGTAAAAGTATCTATCAATGAAATAGGGATGGTCTGGTCAATCTCAAATTTTATTTCAGGAATAATTACTTCTGGAATTTCTAGTTTAACTTCATACTTACTTGTCGATGTTTCTGCAGAATGAACTTGTTTAAATTTTTCTTTAAGACTTAGTTCTTCAGTGGGAATCTTAACGTTAACTTGCATAATTATAGGTTGGTGGACCTTACCTATTGATGCAGAAGTTTTTCTAAGATATACCTTCAGTTTCAACAATTTTTCAAGATCTGAAACTAGCGTAGTCTGCTTTTCATTTGGTTTTTTCCTAGTATTATTTCGACCGAAGGCCAAATTTTCCTACAATGGAGTTGCCAGGTGAAAAATGAACCTTTTCACATATTGAATTTTTTTTCACCATCAAAGACCAAAATTTAACTTTTTCATTCTCCTTAGGGAAAAATGATTTCATTTCTTTGTCCTCGGCAATGGCGACAAAAAGATGTTGTTCCTGAGATTGATTCTAAGGCTCAAAGAATAATGTCAAGAATCAAAGGTTTTAAATGAAGTATTTTTATGAGTGCTTTTTTCTACCTTCAATTTTATGAGAAGAAATCTTTAAATGAAATTAATGATAAGGCAGTACAAAGATTATATCTCGTTATCTGATTCGCAATTATAATGTCAAATAGTGTAGAAATTATTTACAAAACTGTTAAAACAAAGTCAGACATCAATTACAGATAAGTCTCACCTTGTTTGCAGTAGAATAAAAGTAGAAGATGCACCCTTGAAAGGAGATAAAATGTAGTAATTCACACAGGTCACAAGTCTTGTTTTACTCACAGTAATAACAGAGGAAAAGTTGTTACTAAATGAACTTCTGATATATTATGATCATAGTATATGTAGTACTAAATTGTTATCATTCACTCTTCCAGAAATACATAAATAAATTCAGAGAGATGGAAACACAGAGGAAACACATAACTCAAATTGAACGAAACTTATAATCTTTGTTTTCATGTGTATTGATATTCAAAAAAAAAATCTCTTTTACATTTGGCAAGAAGAAGTGTCGAATAGATCTAAAATCTGTCTATTTATACAAAAATTCTCTCAACTGAAAACCCTTGAACTTCCCACAATATATCTTAAAAATAGAATACAATGTGACTGAAATAACAACATGCAGATATTGTTGATTTTTGATTTGATGTGCTCACGCTTCATCTATCTCTTCATTTGCTTGTAGATGCGCTTGTTTTTCTTTGTTCTTTAAAATGGGTACATGTGTCCATTAAGGCCACCACAATCATTTGGCTTATTGTCTTTTCCATTTGACTTTGTTTCCACCTATCCCTTCGGATTCATTTGCTGGGATAAAGAAGTATAGTTGAAGATATGGGGGTGGTAATTGGACATGTGGCTCAGCATTAGATTGTTATGGGATGGCTAAAAATTACAAGGAAGAGTAACTATTCACAAATAGGATGACCTGGGGACAAGTGTTCAATAAGGAGGTGAGATGAGTAGATGTGAGAATGTAGGTGGTAGGGATAAACGGGGTAAGTGTTTTGGAGGGTGTGACAGGATGTAGGGTGAAAGGTAGAGTGGGTGGAGGACAGGTGTAGAGTCCGGATTCTAACGGTCCAGCATTAAAAAGTCCCTTTATACTTTTCTATTTTGTGGGGGTGCGAGGAAGTGGTTTTGAGGTAACCCTCTTTTTGTCCTGCAATGCAATTGGTGATGCCATGTTGACACAGGGGCATACCCAGGGTTCAACGCTTCAACAATGCACCAACAAAATCCTAACTATCAGCCCTTTCAGAAACACCTGCGAAGCAGATGAAGTCTCACCCGAGCTAGAGGCAAGGGTGGTTGTAGGAATCAAGTGTGTACAACCTAGCTGGGACACAGATCTGTGATCAAGATACTTAACAGAACACTTAGCAGTTAACATTCATCAGTGTTTAACCCTTAGTCACATTGTAGGTCTAAACCCTAATTACAGAACAACGTAGTATTCAACAAGATCTATCACATCCAGCACTTAGCCTATAGAAATAGATCATATCTAGCATTCATTCACATCACTAAGCACTAAGATACTATATTAGATGCATTCAACATAGAGATTATGACACTTAAGAATAAATCAAAATAATAACATAACAACCATAATGCACAAAGCAACCACAACACAGGATATATATGGTTCACCCCAGCATGGGGCTACGCCCACCAACTCTTCTTCTCTTTATTATCTTTGTTCAATGCATAGAGCCACAAGACCAACTTTGCATAGGACAGGAGATCTGCGCGCACCTCGTCATATCCTCCTTCCCCAAGTTCGGTCACAACACAAAGCCTTCTTACAATCACTTTCACTTAGCTCTGCAAGTTCTCAACACAATATACACAGATCTAACTCAATCACATAGATCCAATCACTTACATCACTTGCACTTAGCATAGCACCCTTAGCACCTTTATCACCCTTAGCACCTTTAGCACCTTTAGCACCTCCTACTTACATCACCTAGCTTTCTATTTATACATTACAAAAGGGGCCAAAGAATGAGTAAACCCCTGGGCTGACATCCCATACCCGTTACATAAACCCTAAACCCAAAAGCCCCTAAAAGGGGACGAGATCCTGCGATCTCTTCTTCGCTTTGCGCTCCGCCTTCGACCATCCTGTCGAACCCCAAAATTGGTCAAACATGACCAAGGTTCTCCAAAACTTGGTCAAGGGCCAACAGGCCCCCAACACTCACCTGTGACTCGTCCCGAGTCACTCTGATTTGGGTAACTTCACCTCGAAGGCCTCAATATTAGCTCGAGTTGCTTCGACCTGTTGCTTAGCCAAAGCCTCCTGCTCGGAGAACTCCTGAATGACCTTCTCGGTGACAGGTCCTTCCAATTGTTGTTCAACTGAGGTGACTACTTGTTCTAGCTGTGCACCTTGTCCTTCAATCTCCTCAAAAAGTGTGCAAGCTTCATCCTGCACTAGCTGGATTCTTTGGGTCACTTCCATGACTTTAATCTGAATGGCATGGGCCTATTGTTGAACTATGCATTTTTCTTGTGATCTTTTCATCCTCTTGGCCGGTGACAATAGATTCAACTACGCTTGCAGTGTTGTTGCTTGCTACTTTTCCTCTTGGAGATGTGACTCCAGTTTCCTTAGTTGAGGGTCCTCTGCAAGGCGCTCGTAGGTCTGCACACTTCAACTGTTGAGTTGTTTTCATTCTAAGGTCAATGCCTTGATTCTCTAGACTGTGCTTTGGGAAGTTTCTTCTCTTTGGTCTCGCACTTCCTACAGAGTTCTTGGTACTTCTTGTAACTCAAGTTCTGTGACCCTTTGTTGGAGCTGTTGAATGGCTTCAGCCAACTTCCCCACTTAAATCTCCACTGGGTCTTCTTCCATCTGTTCTAATCCCGTCACAGAGCGAAGTGCTCTAGTGACTGCTTCCTTGACTCCAATCTTATCCATGAGAAGTTGTTCTTTCTCCTTCTGGATCTGTTCTCTATCCTCTACAAACTTCGCCTGGAGGTCATCTTTTTCTTGCTACACAACCTGACGTTTCTCTATGGCTTCCTCTTTTTCTTTCTTCAATGCTTCTGTGGCTTGTTATTTTTCTTCCTGGACACAACGAAGGCGATCTTTCATCGCATCTACTATCTTTCATAGCTGGGAAGGTTCATCTCCCAAATCTGTTCCTTCTGATGGTGGAGGCACATTAGACACTGCGCAGCTAGAATAAAGGTCTTGTTGTACCCCTTTCATCTCTGCTTCAATGCAATCATACATGGTTTCTTATTTTGCTTCATTTCACTATAAAATATCTTCTAATGTATCTTATACGGCGACGATGATGAGGTCGATGTCATCCACCATGAGAACAGTCTGTAGCTTGGGCTTACTAGCTTTGGTACTCTTCCATGATGAAGTTTTCATGAGGGAAACCTCTCTTTTCTTAGATGTCTCAGCCTCATCAATGGGATCCCTAGGTGGTGTTACTTTCACCTTGCTTCTACTTATCTTCTTCCCCTTTGTCCTCTTCTTTTTCTACTTCATCACCTCCTCCCCCTCCAGATGAACCTGAAGCAATGTCTACTCATGCATTATTCAATTCCTTTATCTCTTCCTTCTTCTTCCTCAAGCTACTGTTGGGTGCATCGTACTCTTTGCGAGTGACCACAGGGCTTCCAATGAGGTCAGGGTCGGACAGTTCTACTTGGTCGAATGGTATTAGGAACTCTGCAGGCCATTCCTTAGTTATTTCTTCCATGTCCTCCCTCTATGAGCTTATAGTAGGATTGAAGCTCTTCTTTGTGTTTGTCTCCATGCGCGGTGATATAAATAAAATGTCTATCTACACGGAACTTCACAAATGGCTTGAATCTGTGCAGGGTTTTTGGGTGTCATCGAGGGAAAGACTCAATATCCCTCTTCAACTGTAGTAATAGGTGTGGAACACCATGTTTGACTTCCATTTCTTAGCCATGTCACTCGAATACCAGAGCATAGTGAACTTCGCAACTAAGGGTTCGGATGGATCAATTTCAGGGAAGATCGCACCTTCTGGCATTACCCAAGCAATGAAGGTGGTGAGGATCTGTTAGCACTCTGTAATTTGCCTAAGGCTATGAGGCAGTCATAGAGGCAACATCAAAACCACTTCGAGTCTTGGATCTAGCCCTCCAAGACTCAGAGAGGGATCTCTCTGTCTGATATAGATTTGTTTGAAGAGGTATTAGGCTAGTTATGAAGAACATGGGTTGGGGTTTTAAATGGTTGTTTTGGAACAACAAGGAGGGTCATTGGGCAAATGGGGTCTGCGCTTGAATATGTGATTAATTCTCAGATTTGGACAAAGCTCTTACACAGGGCAAGGTAGCGGCAATATTGGATCGAATTGAGTTTTAAAAGAAGAAATAAGGGAGGAAAAAACCAATCCAAGGAGAAGCTAAGAATTCCTTGACTGAACTCTTTAGATGAATAACATAAAGATTGTCAAAAGGACAGATGCAAAGTATCTGATGATAAATTCTGCTATGTTTACTTACCTTTGACAATAAGAACTGAAAAACAATGGAAATATGACAGGAAAACACTTTAACAGAGGAAAAACACCACCAATACATCCACACAAGAATCCTGTAGAAAAAATAACATGTCCGTCACTGATTGATCATTCAAAAATTACATAAAGAAGTTTTTATGGCCAAGCACAGCCCACAGTCTAGCCAGGAACCTCACAAGTCAAACCCTTTTACATTAAAATCATCTGAATAAATAGGATAGATCATCCCAATAAGTTTTGGAAGTCGGTTTAACTGCCTCGGCCAAAAATAGCCACCACTCCCACAAAATTTGGAGCTTTCTGCCATGAAAGACGGACCGTTTTTTTGCGAAAAAAGGGGTCCGCGAAGACGTGATTTTCTCTTCAATGATGAGACCTGGGAAAAAAATTAAAGAGGTTATTGTATATGGGCATGTTATAGACAAAAAACTCCTTCGGTTTCACCAAATTCATCCCCAGTTGGCCGTAACAGCTCCTACAAGATCAGGACTGAAACGGAAAATTTAAAATCTGAAAAAATAGTCCTCGAAGATGTCTTTGATTCTCCCTTCTCATAACTACGATAAAAAAACTGAGAGAGGTTTTTGTTTTTCAGCCCGTGCTGAGAAACAACCTCTCTCTGATTTTTAAAATCCATCTCCGTTTGCTCATAATATCCTCCGTAAGAAGATATAGTAAAACAGGCAAAAATGACAACTTTTTTGAGAAAAGTGGTTTTTTTACGGGAGGGCGGTATTCCAGACCCCCCCCCCCCCCT
>JZKD02S1131273.1:394089-408560 GCA_000966675.3 Picea glauca | reverse complement strand
TCAAATCGACTTGGGAGCCGATCCATTAGTGGTTGGGAGGCCGACCAGCTTCATAAATGTGTCGTTTGGCAGGCGCGCGGGTTTTTCACCCCACAGCCGCGCATATGCGCCCGATGTACGAATATAATGCACGCATGTGCTAGTTTACCATGGGCGCGATGCGCTTTTTAATCTTTTTAGCCAACTTTGTATAGTTTTGGCCATTTTTATGTGCTGTGGAGTTAATCCTTGTGCCATGAATGACTGTTTTTTTGTGCTGACGATGCGGAGTTCTTTGTCGCCCTGTGCGGACGAAATTTCAGTGATAACAGACTGGGCTTCCAAAGATCTCGGTGTCATCCATATTTTGCAATATAAATTTATTGTTATCCAAAACCTTGGATACCTGTAAGGGACCAAACCAAAGGCTATCAAACTTACCATGCTTTGGATTTTCCTTCCTCCTAGCATCCCACCTCATAACCAGGTCACCTATTTGAAAAGTTTCCATTTTGGTTTTCCTATCAAAGGCTTCCTTGACCTTGCTCTAGTAAAGCCTCAGTATTCATATTTAATTCTTCTCTCCTTTGATGGACTTTAATTATCTGAAAAATACACCTCTAGATGTCATTAGGCTCCTCCACTTCCTGCTCCAAAAATTTCAACACTGGTAGACCAAGTTGGGTTGGAAAAACAACATCCACCCCATAGACTTGCTGAAATGGAGAGACACCTAGTGACTTCTTGGTGTTGATCCTATCATCCCACAAGGAATACTTTAGTTTGGAATCCCATGATTTTTTATTTTTATCCATCATTTTCTTGATGATCCTGATGAGGGTTTTATTTTATGACTCTTCCAACCCATTCCCATGTGGGTAATTTTGTGTAGCATGTGTTAAGATAATGTTGTAATTCCCATAAAAATCAATCATGGCCCTATATTTGAATGCCTGAGTGTTTCCTGTTACTATTTTCCTGGGGCATCCAAACCTAGCAAAGATTTTTGTCTCCAAGAAGTTCATGAACACCTTATAAGTAGCATTCCTGGTAGGAATGGATTCAATCCACTTTGTGAAGTAGTCAGTGGTAGTAATAATCCACCTCTGATGTCCACTAGAGGTTGGGTTTATCTCACCTATGAAATATAGGCCCCATTGTTGAAATTGGATGCTAGCAGTAATGAGTTTCAGGGGTAGTGAGATCAATTTCTACTTTCCATCAAATTTCTGACACTCTTCACAAGTTCTAACCATGGAAAACACATCAGAAAATATGGTGGGTCAGTAGTATCCAGCCCTTAGAACTTTGAAGGATCTAGGTTTCCAATGTTGATGCCCTCAAAAAAATACCCTATGAATATATGTTACAACCTTTTTTGACTCATTCCCATCCAAACACTTCATCAAAATACGAGCAGGGTCTTTCCAATATAAATTATGGTTTAAAATGCAGAATTTTACAGCCTTCAATTTAAGAGACCTAGTTTGGATTTTTCCAGCTCTAGTGGGAGTTCTAGGTGTTGTAAAAAATAAATGATATCTCTATACTAGGGTGAAAGAGAATACTTATAAAGTACCTTCATGGTCTTCTTCTCATCTTGTATCAATGGAGCATCTGACTGGTTGAAGATATGGTGCAATTCCAGTGCTTTGCAATTTGAATCAGATAACAGTTTGGCAAGGCCTTGTCCCTTGATGATCTTAGTGGAATTTATTTTTATATCATATTCTATAATTTTAACTATCCACTTGCCCCTCTTTCCCTCATTTTCTGGCTGGACAAAGATCTCCTTCACACTGTTGCTAGGAACATAAGTTGTTATGTTGGACTGCAGAACATAAACCCTGAAGGACTTCAAGGCTTTGACTAAGGCATAAGCCTGCTTCTCCAATATGTCATATTTCAATTCATCATCCTTGAGTGCATTGCTAAAAAAGGAAATGGGTTTTTCATTACCATATTCATTCTTTTGCAGCAGTACAACAACAATAGTCTCCTTAGAGGAAAAAGAGAAAATAAGGAATTATTTGGAATAATATGGACTAACCGGAATAGGTACTTCAATTAGAGCCTTCTTGATCCTTTGGAAGGATGATCTTTCTTCCTATGACCATTTAATGTCAGAATCCTTTTTCAGCATGTTAGTAATAAGCTTGATGCTCTCAACAAAGTTTGGTACAAATCACCTCAAGAAAAAAAAAATTCCTATAAAAGACTGTATGGCCTTCTTATTTCTAGGGATGTCAATTTTATGAATAACATATACCCTTTTAAGGTCTATATTTATCCATACTGTAAATATAATGTGTCCTAGGAGATTTCCTTATAACGTAGAAAAATGGGATTTTTTTGAATTCAAAGAGATTCCATACATTCTGCATTTTTGAAAGATTTGCTCTAGGTGTTCTAGATGTTCATCATCGGATTTTGAAAATATGGTGATGACATCAAGATATATAACCATGAACTTTTCCTTTTCACCCACAAATAAAATATCCATGGCCCTTTGAAAGGTGGCCCCTGCATTCATCAGGACAAAGATAATTTTGTCATACATGAATGTACCCCATGGGGTGGTGAAGGCAGTGTTTTCTTTGTCTTCTTCAAGCAATTCTATTTGGTTGTATCCAAAATAACCATCCAACATGGAAATTATGTGGGCACCCACTACCCTTTGCAAAATATGGTCCATCTTGGGAAATGGATAGTTGTCTTTCAACAAACACTTGTTCAGGTTTTTGAAGTCCACACATAAGCATATTTCTCCACTCTTTTTCCTGATAAGCACCAATTTGGCCACCCAATCTGAATATTTCAAGGGCACAATAATTTTGGCATCAAGCATCCTTCTCAATTCTTTTTCAATAATAGACATTAGCAGAGGATTAAATTGTCTACTTTTCTTCCTAAATGTCTTTCAGACCACATTCAGAAGAATCTTGTATTGAATGATATCAGTATCAAAGGTCTTCAAGTCCTCATAAGACCATGAAAAAATATCAGCAAAATGTTTCATAAGGTTGGCATACATGTCTCTCTGCTCATATGGCAATGCTCTATATATATTGATAATTTTGGGATTTGTAGTTGTCCCAATATTACAGTCTACAACCTCATGTTCCTCACTTTTAATGACATCTTTCCTAGAGACATAATTTTTGTCAAAAAGCCTATCCAATGGTACTAAGCCTCTTGGAATATGATTTGTTTTGAGCTCCACAATTTTGTGACCAGCCACCTTGTTCAGAAAAAGGAGGTGCCTACTAATTTTCTATTTCATTGTCCTCGTTCTCTTGGTCAATGGAGATATTTTAAAATTCTTCAATGGTTTGAAGAAATATTTTGAGATCCAAATCAACACTACAAACCTACCAGTTGTTAACATATTTTGGTATAGTTTTTATGTTCCTAACCTCCACCTTAATTTAATATTTGGACCAATGGGAAGCCTAAAGGTAATAGAAGCCAGAGCTAAACATGGTTCCCTTTAATTTGCGTCTCTGGGGACAAAGGAAATATTGAATGCTAGAAAATAATCGTCAACTATGTCCCATACCTCATTCCTATATTGTTTCATCCTTAGTTGTTTTTCTTGATAAATTATCTTCACCTGATTAACAACTGGTTCAAAATCACTGAAGATTATCGATTTGTCAATGGCCATGTCTTTAGCATCTCTCAACCCTAGCACCAAGACCTCATACTCTACTATGTTTTTAGTTGTTTCAAATTCTAATTTGTATGAGAGTGACACCACCTCCTTTGAAGGGGAAAGTAGGACTATTCCAACACCATAACCCTCCTTTGAATATGAGCCATCAAAATACATCTTCCAGACTTCATTTCCTTGGTATACCTCTGGCTGATTTCTACATTTGTTGACTGATATTTCTGGAACATCATCATTAATATGAAAAATAGATGACCCAATTTCATCCTCAACAACATAAATTGGATGATTACCTGGATTCTGATGATAACTCACAATGTGAGCCAACCTGACTTCTCTGTACAATCTTCTATGTTCTCCTTTGAAAATAGGGATGGTCTCATATGTAAGATCCATCTGCAGGGATCCTCCTACTTTCTCTTCCCAGGACCTAGATAAAAGCATGCCAAACTCAGGAGGTATAATGACTACAAAAATATCCATAACCACACTTTTCATGGGTAACTAAGATAGTGAAACAACCAGAACCTTAATTAATCCCAAGCATTTAACCTTTTTGGAATCAGAAGAGTAAAGTTCTTGTTATGGATTAGTAATTTATAGCCCTAGATCTTCCATAACAACCTTAGGCATGACATTATGAGAGGCCCATGAATCCATTAGGAATTTATGTAGGATTTTATCATGGACATTCAAGGATATGTAAAAAGGTGGGGAAGCATCAGACCCATCTTCAATGTGTGGAACAATAGTGATAGCAGGGTTCTAATCCTGCAGGATTATCACATTAGTTGAGATAGTAGGAGCAGGAAGTTTCAAAACCTTCATGATAGACTTTTTGAAAGACTCATTTGTCAGTAAATCTATTAAAGGTACATAGATCTTGATCTTACTTAGCTCATGCTCTATGTTAAAATAAGTTGGATGTTTGTCTGCTTATTTTACCTCTGGAACAACAGGTTTAGTTGGATGTTTTTTATCTACTTTATTTGTTGTATTTTTGTTTCGACCTTACTTGGGATGGGAATCTGATTTCTTATTTGTATTGGGTGCATTTGTCTTGTGACCCCCTATCCTAGTCCTTAATTTGTACTTCTTTTGGGATGGACTTTGAAATATCTCCTCTCCCTTTCCATCATCATCAAACTGGTTTGACAACTGAGAAATTTCATAGTATTGTTGGGTTAGATGACTAGGATAGAGGTCAGTTTCATTAAATAGTATTGCAGAGTCATCTCCAATGCCATTACTCTCATCCATATCCTCAACTTCGTTGTTCTGAAAAGGGGGAACAACCCTCTGATATTCAACATTTCTCCTCTCCCTCTACATGATTTGATGGGAATTATTAGGTCTTCTAAACTGATTAGTGTTCCTATTTACAACATCTTGATATGGTTTATCGGGATGCTTGGTCTCCCATTTTAGTTTAGCTATTTTTGAAGTAATGTATTTCAAGGTTCGGCTCACTTCATCTAGCTTTGGGTCAGATTCTACTCGGTTGGAAGAAGAAGGAATCTCTTCCCTCTGCTTCTTTTTGTCCCTATCTGATTTTTTCTTCAATTTTTTTTATTCTAGAATGTTAGACTCAACCTCAATGTCTATCTCTTGCATACAAAAAAAAAGTGGTGGACCTCCTCTCTCTTAACAGGAGAGAAAATTCAACATCAAATGCAGTTGCAAATGTGATCTTGGTTGAGGCTTCATTTGGCTTGATCTCATCAGGGATCTTGTTATACATCTTATTGAACCTCTTAGTGAAGTCTGACATAGACTCACCATTATTCCTTCTTAAAGCCCCAAACTTAGTGATGTAGTACATGTAATCTCTCCTATCTCCCCATTATTTTAGAAAGGCCTCATCCAATGTCTCAATAAATGTGATAGAAGCTGGAGTTAGACCATGAAACCACTTCCTTACGTCTCCTTCTAGGCTCTACACAAACAACCTCATCCATACATGTGCATGTTCAATGTTAAAATTGTTTGCAAAGCTGTAAAACACTACCAGATATTCTTCAGTAGTCACATCTCCTTCAACTTTGTTCCTCGAAAGATATTTCATGTAGTCACCTATTGGAAATGCATTTAAGTTTTGAGGTAGCACTAAAGGTGCATACTTGGATGTAATGATGGCTTCCATCCTATTGAAAATGATGTTTGGGACAACATGGATTTGAGGATGAGGAGGAGATGTGGGTGTGGTTGCTTGAGAAGATGATGAGGTAGAAATTGAGACAGGAGATATATGAGGGATAATTACAAGGGGGCTTTCAAAAATAAAAATATTAGGTATTTTTTGTTGAGGAAAGGGGTATCTTTTTTATATGTATACTTTCCTTTAGATGGAAAGGGGTGTCTCTAAGAAATGGTATACTTAATTAATTATCTATCTAGATCATAATTTTTTGTGTCACGATTCATGTCAAGTTTGAATTTTGAGGCTTTAGTATGCTGAGGATTTGATTTCTTGAATCCCTTCTTGGGAGCCAGAATTCCTTAATAGATTTTTATTTAGTGGAGTCACTAGGTGAAATATGGTAGTCAATTTTGTGCCTGGTCTTTGTTCACCATAAAAGATCATATCTGATCATTTTTTTTCTTTGAGGGAAATATTCTTTGTTACTTCGTTCCCCGGAAACAACACCAGAAGATCTTCATCCTAAGGTCTGCAGCTAACTGATAGAGGGAAGAGATAGGCCACCTCAGTTATTGGTCCTAAGGTATGCACCTAACTGCTAGAGGGAATATCTAGGACACCTCAGTTATTGGAAAGATTTTTTTTTATGGATTAAGTTTGTTGGTTTTGATGGTCAACTGATAGATGGGCTTTCAAAGACAGATATCTAGTTGGATTGTTCAACAATCATAAACTACATGTTTCTCCTTAGCTGGTGGCATGCCTTCTGGTAAACATATAAAGATGTACAGATAAAAATAGAGGAAATACTAACAAGAACACAATTTTTCACTTGTTGTATGAAATTTCAAACATAAAATGATATTTCATATCTAAAAGAGGTATCTAAACACAAATCCTTCAAACAGGTTTCATAACAATAAACAATTCAGTGAACAATAGCTGAAATCAGGTTATATTACAGTAAATAGTTCATTGAGACAATAGCTGAAAGGAAAGAAAATAATTCTTGGCATACATTCCAGTTTGCATTTAGATAATATAAAAAGACAAACAAGAGTTGAAGAGAAAACAGTCTATCACCAGAATTTATATTCACTGGGTGGAAAAACTTACTAGTTGGATACTTCAAAGCATAGCCAAATCTTGATGCTTGATACCCCCAAAAATTGAACCCCCTTACATTCATAAATTCATCTATTTATCCTCATCAAGAGAGGGTTCGATCACCTATCTGGGACCTAAGTTCTGAATTTCAACTTTACATTACAACTAGATTCTATAAATACAACTTCACGGTTACTTCCTAATTACAACTTGTAAACATTTATTTAAACTGAGTGTAGTTAATTTGAAGTGTCAGTTCTTAGGGATAACTCCCCATCAATTTAACCTTAAAAAAACATTGTTCTTATGAAAAATATCAATTTATTACAAGTGGAAATAATGTCTCTAACTAAAATAAAAGAGATTTCATTAGTGCAACTGGAACTAATGTTGATAACTGAAGTGAAAAGATGCATAACAAGAGTCTTCATAAGTTGTAACTGACATTTGACTCTACATTGATTCTCATGCATGCCAATAACTAGAGACAAACCCTGAAAAGTTGTATACTAAGCTAGCACAAGTCTTGAATTCTTTTACCTTTTGACAACAGTAGGCATTTACATAATCTCCTTCAAGAACATGCAGGTTTCCTGGTGTTTCTTTTGCAGCTTCTGATATTTTTTCTGTAACTTCGTGTGTTGCAACTCAAGAGCTTGGTTTTCTTGTTGTAGATTCTGGATTTGCTGCATCATGTCATCATTTTTTTTCTTGAGAACTTGCAACTGATGGTTGTTTTCATCTATGTCCCTGTCAGCTTCAATATTTGGCTTGATTTTTGCCTTTACTTTGCTTCCATTTTTTAGCCCATGCTCTTCCTCTGAAATAGGTTTATTGAGGTCAATGGAAATCTTGGATTTCTTTGGTCTCATTTCATATCTCGATGCTTTCTCAGGTTTTTTATCAGTGGCGTCTCTCATAGGTTCCTGCACCATTAACAATTTTCCTTTTATATCTGGTTTGATATCCCATGGAATCTACTCAGGGACCTACTCTATATTTGGACTTATGTCATCAAAATCCTAATCAAGTTATGGACTAGTCTCCACCACATTTTGTTCTGATTTTGGATCAACAATGTATTCCTTTTTCGCACCAACATATTTGACACTTTAGGTATTCATAGACATCTCCTCCATATTGTAAAATTCATAGAGGTATTCATTAGTATCCTGGTCCTCAATCACTACAGGATTTTGGTATTTTAAGGATGGATCAAACAATGCCTTGGAATTCAACCTCAACTGGTTGTTGAGCTTGGTTTTTTTATTGGGTTTGGTTGGCATCTTAGGGACCTATATCCCCTTTCTATTTTTTCTCTTTTTGGCTACAGGAGAATCTTCAAATGACACAAATTTTTCTTCCACAATATCAGGACTGACCTGCTCAGTCCTCTTTGTCTTCTTGTTTTTATCTTGAGATTTATGTCTACCTGCATATCAATGGTCATAGGATTAGCTTCAAAATGTTCAGGAGACGATTGGCATTCTTGGTTAACCTGATTTTATTCCTTTCTGATATAGTTCCTAACATAAACCTTACCACTCTCCCTTTCCCTTTGTCTGGTTGTATAGGACCTTAATTTTCTTCGAAGAATTTCCTCCCTTGGTGGAGTAATTGATCTTGATTTCTCTGATCGTGTCCTCCCTTTTTTGGGAAAAATTTTCTCCTTGACTCACTGGGTAGATTTGGGTGCACTCCTAGGTTTAGGAGAAACCCTAGCTTCCTGGGAAGCCTCACTCTTCTATTCTTCTTGTGGTTGATTAATTCCTTATTCTTCTTGTAACCCTAAAGACACTAGAAAATCCATCCAGGGCATTTCCAATTCTCTTAAAGAAAAAGAGAACCGGTATTTTAATGAACCCCTGATGATATAGGCTTCTATGAGTAGATTATGGGTAATTTTGGATTCTCTTAGACATTTTAGTTAGGCGTTTAAGAATATATAAAGGGAGGTTTAGTTCTTTGTCACCATTTAAATGCATGAGGAATCTAATGTGATAACATTGAATGATTGAGAATCTACATTATCCCGTGATATATATTTGAATTGCAGAAAGAACACCCCTCCACTCTTCTTTAAGCCAAAGGATTGGGATTCCCTGGCTCTAATCAGGGTTTTGATGCTCTGCCACCAGAAACATATTACAGACTTGACTTGGCAATTTACTTTTTTTAATCCATCTCTCACCATTGATTGAGAGAGAACATGCCCCAACAATGAAGTGCTCTATAATTTGAATGGTTGTGTCCTCGAGTTGAATCTGGAACCCATCGAATTTATGCATGAAGATTAGGGAAAATACTGTGATTTCCATTGAAGGCACATATGAAGTCAAACCATTATGCTCTGATAACTATATCCCTTATTTCAAGTATAACTTCGAACAATTTGAGCCCTGTTAGCTATGTTCTATTCAATTTCCAGTGTTCTTGGGGTGACACGATCATGCTCTGGATGCTTCTGCTAAGGATAGTGGTCGAAGGTATGCATTATTTCAGGTTCATAAAATTTATGAAATCATAACTGCACCAAACCCTACAATGATAGTTGCTCAAGGTCCAAAATTGCACAATGTTAACATAAACTTGCAATGATAGCTACACATGGAAATAAATGCACACGATATCGAGTGTATAGGAAGATGTGATCACATGCTAGGAACCAACGCTCTTTCATTTAAACTTCTAAATATTTTTTAGAACATTAAAAATCATAAAATAACGCATGTGTGATGTTTGCAAGGATGGGGGAATTCTTGCAATTAGTATATTTTTGCATCAATAGGCCTAAGTTATCCTTTTTACAACCGAACAGTGACATAATCATGGTGATATGACTTATTTAATTCAAATCATGACTTGAATTTGACCTTATAAAGAAGAAGGAACTAATAAAAGCAAATAAGAGATGACAAAAATAAATTGGAATGAATCAACACATCATGGACAAAAACTAAGTAGAGGCTAGTTTGACAAATGGATGGGCTAGCTAGATGAATAGAAGGGAAAGGTGCAGACCTAGGATTTAACAGTACCTTTAGCCTTTGATTTGTTTTCACTGAGTTTCTTTCCATCTCTGTATGTTGGGGGATTGATTGGTTCTTTATACCCATCTACTACTAATTTCCAAACATCAAATCCATGCACATGTAAAAAAAAATTCATCCTTTTATTCCAAAAGGTATAGTTCTAACCATCAAACATTGGTGCTTGAATATTAGCATATTCCATGATCTAATTCTAGTGGTTAGACTACTTCTTGAAGGACCTGCTCTGATACCAATTGTTGGAATACTGAGAGGGGTTGGTGAATCAGTATGAGCACAATTAGTACTTTTAATCACAATATAAAAACTCTAATAAATATCATGAGCATTCAATATATCATAAAAACCATAATTCAATGCACATACATCACATAAACACAGTACACCATAATGTTACATGGAAACCCAATGCGGGAAAAAGCCACATAATGTTTTTCTTATTTATCAAAGAGTACGTTCATTGGAAGCACCAACTTCCTATTTCTCCAGCTACAACTGGAAGGAGGATCCAACCCCTTATTTATAGGCTGCATCCTCAACGAAGCTCCAACTCCCTAATTTATCAGTGCCAAACAAAAGGAGGCTACAACCCCCTTTCCTTTCCCCATCCAACTGCCATGAAATATAAATGTAGACCAATGTGTCACTACCTTTGTTGATATAACCAACAACTTGTTGTTTCTAATACTTATGTTTCTACTACTTATTTTGATATCTCATCAAGACTACAACCACATATACCTCATATCCAGATCCACAAGAGAATTATCCATATCAAATTATTTTGAATCACTAAGAAATATATGTTCCCTATTTCTTCAGAATACATGCCCTAACATACACAAGAATACATACCTTCAACTTGTAGTTGACCTGAGTTTTATATCTCTCATCTTCAATAAATTTTCCTCACAGGTCCACGACCCTTACACTGTCTACTCGTAGATGTCTACACTTTTCCTCACTGCAGCCCATGGATGTCCGCGCTTTTCCTCCTGAAACCCATGGATTTACATAAAGGACCTGGATCTCTAACTCTTTCTCTATACGCTCAGCTCCTGCAAACTTTTGCCTTCATTGAACTTCGTTGACTTTCACTCACTGCCCTAGATCTACCAATCTATATTCACAAAAGTGATTTTCCAATTGACTCTTCTCTGTGTTTTAATGAGGATCTCATGAGGACATGCAACTCACATAGGATCTCATGATGACATGAAACTCACATGAAACTTGTTAACTTATATTTACAGATTCACATGCAACTTATTAACTTTTGTTTATAGACTCACATGCAACTTGTTAACTTTTGTTTACAGTTAATTTAACATGCAATTGATATGCAGCTTGTTTTGTTTTTTTAAATAAAAAAGGGAGGAGCCTGCTATAATATATTATCAAAAATCTGTATCAGAATGTACATGGTCAAGAGTCTAAGTCGTCCAAAATGCTGCCGGAAACTGGAAACCAGCATAGATACATGGCAAAAACAGCTATAATCTATTGGCACCTGTCCTGCCCGAAGGAAACCAGGACAAGTGCCTAAAGTCTAAAGGAATATAAAACAGTAACATAAATCTAAAAACCATAAAACATGAAAATCCTAGGTGATTGGTGACCTGTCATCTTCGTTGGTCTTCCACGTGGAGCCGGCCGGGATGGCGAAAGACTGCACACAAAGTGGACACTTGCGCCGAGCTGGAGCGCCCGAGTAGGCATCGAGGAGAACGTCCAGGCATTGTCCCATGATGAGTGCATGATGCTCTAGGTAAGCCATGTGGCCTCGGAGCTCAAACACCAAGGACAGGTGCTCCTTGCGGAGGAGAAAGCCATGCATGTCACCACCTTCGTCGGGCGTTCTGTGCTTCTCGTCATCCTTCCCACCGCTCCTTTCTTCCATTTGCTTCTCGTCATCCTGCGCACCTCCAGTATCAGCCGTAGTCTCCATGTCCTGCCAAGGAACCTCTTCCTCAACAATGCAACCAGGAAAATAGGCATCCACCCTCAAAATGTGATTTCCATCCCCACTGCAAGACCTCACTCTGTCGCTCGGCTCTTCCATTGTCGTCAGGTCCTCCAACGTCAGGTCCTCCTCGACAATGCAGGCYGGGTACAATTGCTCAGTGCTATCCTCCAAATTGACAGTGTCYAGACTGCTACGACCAATTTCCTTCTYGGCGATGGTGGAGAGYADAGCCTTCTCCTCGRCTCGAGCCCTCTGYCTCAACATAGAAGTGGCCATGACCAGAGCRCGTTCGAKTTGCTCTCTDYRCTGTCGCTGCTCCTTACGGGCGTACCAAGCCGAGCCACGTCGTGGCACACCCCGTTTCCTTGGCATGCTGCAGAGCGCTCTCCCAGAGATACACACAGGCTGAAGCCAATTGAGAACGTATGCACCAACAGCAATTCTCCGCAAAAGGATGGTGTGCCAGGGCGCAAGGAGCTCTGAGCAACACCAGCGTCTCCAAACACAGAGCAGAACCAAGGGCGAAGCAAGAGAAAACCAATAATCTGACCGCAAATCCCCATGATCGCCTTTAGCATTGCGCTCGCCGAGTTCGTAAATGCTCGCTCGCTCGAGGAGTCCTCCCATCGCAGTGCGGTTATGTCTATCCTGCATCCGTAATGCGGGTATTAAATGGATCGCCTCCCGCATTTAAACCCTGACTTAAATCGAAGCCAGATGGAACGCTTGCTCCAGCTGTCACCCCATATGGGGTTGATATGTAGCTTGTTAACTTCTTCTTACAACTACTTTACCTTGACATGCAACTTGTTAACTTTTGTTTATAGTTACTTTAACATGCAACTGACATGCATCTTGTTAACTTATGTTTACAACTACTTTACTTTGACATGCAATTTGTTAACTTTTGTTTATAGTTACTTTAACATGCAACTGACATGCACCTTGTTAACTTTTGTTTACAACTACTTTACTTTGACATGCAACTTGTTAAATTATGTTTATAGTTACTTTAACATGAAATTGACATGCACCTTGTTAACTTTTGTTTACAACTACTTTACTTTGACATGAAACTTGTTAACTTCTTATTCAAGGGTTGACATCAATGACAACCAATATTTCAACAAATCAATGACAACCAATCTTTCAACAATTAATATTTCAACACCCTTGACTTCTAAATTAGGCTTTACGAATAGATAAATTAGCTAGCTATAATTTCAATAAGAATATCTAAAAATCTCAAGAAAACTAAAAACATAGCTGAATTTATTTATTTTTGGTTGAAGAATTAGAGAAAAACAGCCTACCATTGGGCCATGGGGTCAAATCTGATTTGGGGTTACTGATTCAAATTGTGTGTGTTGGTTTTTTCCCTCACCATGGGATGGGGGAGAAGCACCATATTTGAGGTGACTAGGGATTTTTATAAAATGGAATTCAATCAATTGATTGCAAACAATCTAATACAACTAGTATTTAGAAATAACTCAGATATAATAAAGCAAAACCATAAGATATTTCCTTTGAATACATCTAAATTAAAAGGGAAAAAATAAGCAGAGGGTCAAAGTTACCTCCTTGCTCTGTAGCACACTCTCTAACATGTACCACTCTCTGCTTCAACAATAAGTATCCAAGCCACTCTCCATCAAACAAACAAGAAATCCAATAAATGTAGACAATAAATTTGGGTAGAAAATTCTTCCTTCATTCTTGAATCCTTTATCAAATGAGAATGGCTCATCTTTTATATATGAACCGTTTACAAAAACATGGGTAAGTTCAATACCATGGCTAAAATAATTTTCCCTAACAAACCATGAGAAAAACAATATTTTTAATGTTCTCTTATAATAAAATAATGATTTACCCTTTATAAAGGGTCAAAATACAATAAAATAATGCTATAAGTGGTTAACCCCTTAGAAGGAGTAAAAAATGGTCAACTAGTCCAAGTGCTTATCTTTTTAAGGATATAATCCATGCATCAAAGAATAATTATCCCCTTATTTAAGTTATGATAATGTGCATGTTCTCAAAAGAAGAGGGGGTGCTCCATGTATCGAATGGTACTCCAATGTGTAATATCTACATAATATAATGGGTTTAGTCTCCTATAAAATAATTAATTTGTAATTTCCAAGTGACAATTTTTTAGTAAGTATAACAATTTAAGTTAATTTTGACACTTGCCTAAGTCTTACCTAAGGAAACATGATTGATCATTTTAAATGAGTCCATTCCTAAGGAAAACCCATATTTCCTAAGTTTTCGAGTAGAAGATAGGAAATTAATGAAATTAGTGATGAAAAGGAAAAGGGGATAATCCATGTGATGACTCTCAAAGTCTTAGACATGCATAGGTCACCTTTTTCATCTTTTTATGCCTCTAGCTTTATTTTATCTAGGCATTTTTTTTATAGTATCCTTCTAGAGGTAGCTTTACTACTTTTCTCTGCACACACTTCCCCTTTCTTTTCTTTTGATTAATCATTTTTTTTCTATATCCTTTTTTTCTTTATATAAGCATTTTTCTCTTAGAACTTTGAA
>JZKD02S1131273.1:377298-394055 GCA_000966675.3 Picea glauca | reverse complement strand
TGTACCTTATTTTCTTTGATATTCACCTCTTATAATTTATGGCTTTATTTGATTTAGGGTTTTAATTATGACCTTTCCTTTTGACCTCTAGGAGATCATACATGATGAGATGGAATTTTTTTAATGTGGTTGGAGATGAGTGATACTTAGGGAGAAGGAAGATGCTTGGTATGGTTATGATGTGTATTGAACTATATAGTCTAAACACATAGTGGTACGATTCATCTTAAGAAGGACACACTTCTGACAAGAGATATGTTCCCCAAGGTAATTCGATGCAAGTGATAAAATTTTGTATGTTATGGAATTATAATCAATAGTCGTAAGGTAACCACAACTTATCGATGTGTCAGGAGGTTATATCATCATGCCTAGGTAAGTACTACACATGGAGTATATATGAAGTGACTTGGACCATCAAGATATATATGATAAATGAGCATATGAAATAAGCAACATCATGGGTCAGGGATCATGTCTCAATATGAGAAAGAAAGGACTTTGTCTTGATCTATTGAGAGATGCATGATATCTCATGTAGGTAGGTACATGATACCATTGTAAATGTATAGAAAGGTTGCTACCCTTAAGAGGGTAACAGTCCCACTAGTGAATGGATAGGCATGTAATTGTAGTAATTATGATTTCTATGTACCATGTGGTAGAGATTCCATGGTATGTTCAATATGTGTAAGTATTATTTAGAAAATTAGTATAAAGGTCCAAGGTAGTTTCAAAGAGTACAAGGGGGGGTATGAATCCACTAGAGAGGAAGAGGAAATGGGGGAAATGAAAGAGGTGGAAATAACCCTATGCTACCTAAGAACTCCTATATTTTAATCATGTGCTTTATTTAAATCTTGTCCACCATATTTGACTTAAAACCCAATCATTTAATACATGTGGTGGTTGGTGAGGAATCCTACCTCCCATAGTTATGACACCATAAGGGTTGGGTATAATCATCATGGGGAAGTGTAAGAGACCCAATCCTCATGGAAATTTAAACCTCCTCCATTCTAATGCATGATCTTCACATTCTAGTTTGACTTGACTCATTCACACTCACTATTTTCATGTTCAAGCACCATCAAATTTCTAAAAGTTTCAAACTCATGTTTTCGAATAAGACACAAACTAAAAATGACCAAACCCAGTTATGGAAAATAAATCTATGGACTTGGGAAGAGAGATGAATGGTTATAGGAGAGCATAAAGGTTGGGTTTTTTAGAAAAAACCCCTTTCCCTATTAATTGTTGCTCATTGGGTGCCTTAGAACCAAGGTATAATTCTACTAGGTTATTCTAGAAGATAAAAAACAAGATTGGTTCTTCATATCTACACTAAGAGCACTAGAAAGGAGAATACTTCTAATGTAATATTAAGTAGAGAAAGGAGATGTGTTGTGTTGGAGGTGGATGAGAATGCCATGATTGTTTGATGGCTGGATGATTTCCTGGAGTGTTTAGCTTAACAAATGGGTTGAAACTAAGGGAAATTGGGTTGGGTGAGTGACCTATGAGTTTGTAGCTAGTTTCCTCCCCCCTGGTGACCTCATAGCTCATGTTGGGGGTGAAATTTGTAGTGGATGCATATGATTGGGTGGAATTTTTTTATGTACATAGACAATTTATTGGACCATATTGGTGAAAACATAAGTGTTCAATATCTAATCTTAAATATATATTTATAACTCTATGATTTAAGTTCAACTTAGAATTGTGAATGAATTTTTAAATAGATTCTATGGGTCAAATGAGTATATGCATGCTTATTTTCGCTACATTATTTAATTGTATGTTTGTGTGAATTCGAGTGGTTTTAGAGTTAATGGATTCAAGATATATTGAGTATTTGAATTTAGGTAGTTTCCATGCCTTGTACATTAGGTAATCCTTCAAATGAGACATGACATTTCTCCTAAGTTGATTTTGTCAAATTTGATCACTCATGGTGTGCCCAACGCATAAAATTTCAGGAAATATCAAGAGTATTAACCTATTATTCATGTAAAAAATTGACGGAGGACCAAGAAACCCATAAAAAGGCCTCATTCACATAGGGTAATATATCTTATCACATTTGTGCATAATAGAAAAATTATGACAATGTGTTTCTATTATTCTGATTCAAAAGGTTACCTAATTTGCACCTTTAGTTCTACTAGCTCAATTTGCTTGTGGAAGATTGAGAGGAAGCCAGTGAATACCATTGAGCCTTCACAGAAATAGACCCCAAGGAGAAATTATTTGGATTAATCTCATCACGTAGAGGTATGGATCCACCATTGTAATTTTCTACTTGCAATAGAATCTTATTTATTTTCCCCCATTTTCTTCATATTATCACTTTTCACATGCAACTCTATATGACTAATTTCAGATCTGAAAATTCCTTCCTAGTGAGGTAACAATAAACCCTAGTTGTTATCACTGAACAAGTTTACTCTGAAATTATTGACTGAAAAATATAGCAGTGTAAACCACAAGATTAGAGATGAATCATCGACACATATGAGACACAAAATTTATGTTATATAAATCTTGTCAAATTCAGAAATTCTGAGGGAAAAATCAACCCTCTCAACAACTTACAAAAATCACCAAATCTAAGGATAAAACCAATCCTCTATTTTGGACCTCAAACATAACACATTTTATGATGTCATTTAGTCATTTTTCATTTAATTTACCCTTCCATCATAATTCCCTTCGTCACTCATATTTCCCCATTTGTCCATTTCTACCCTATATGAGATTCACGTGGAATAATTAAACTAAAATAGTTGATTTACCATGCTTTGATGACTACTTAGAGTAGATATTATGGTTTCCTAACTTGTGAATTCAATAGTTGTGTTGGCAATTTTGCAGCTAATTGCCAGTTCTGGCAGTCAAACTATACAAGTCATTTATGAACATATGAAGAGGAATATCAAAAATATAAAATCTGGGTTTTGTGAAGAATAGGGTCATTTAGGCGACGGTCGTCTAAAATCCACAAAAAATGCAATACAAGGGGATTATGTTGAGATTTCCAATACTGGTCATTCTGGTAACTAGCCTGCAATTATGTTTTTAAGTGGTTTGGCCAAGTTGTAACCCTTATCCACAAATTTGGGTACATGGATCTCATGGAATATGATGTTATTATTTTATTCAAAATATATTATATCAAATCCAATATTTGGTGGTGAAAAGATCCACATGTTTAGGATCTGATCTCATCTTGTTGTAACTCCTTTTATTTTTGTGAAGGAGAAGCTATATGTATAAAGATGAGAGGATATCATTCATCTTGATAGTTAAAGAGTTAGAGAGTTAGATAGTTAGAGAATTGAAGGAGAACATGGAGTTACATATTGAAGAGAAGGATCATTGTATTCATTTTGATGCTGGAATAAAGAGTTTGTTGTTGCACATCAAGATTTCTCTATTGCATTATTTCTTGACAACATATTCCAAGAGAGGCAGGCCCCCCTCTCTCTGGTATATGCTTCCTAAATATATTCCTTTTTTTGTGTGAATTTATTTCATTAGTTGTTCATTTCAGTTATTGTTCATTCCTTTATACTCTTTCATTTATGCAAGTGTGGTTTCCCTAGAGAGTTAGGCATTGAAGGTTGAGTTTATTTAGTGATCACAAAACTAATTGATTCTCTTGCTTGTCAACCAAAGGAATGTGGTTAATAGTTGAAATACAAGTCCATTGACCTTAGTTTAATTATGTAGCCTTTCATTTATGAAATTTTATTTCTGCAAGTGTGATCGATCGAGTTTTGTGTGCATCAAAGATATGAATGTTGTTAACCCTGAGAATCCAAGAGATAGTTGACAATCCATAGGAATCGACCTATAGCATAAGATTATATGATTTCAATTTTTGTTATTGACGTTTTTAATTCATATTTTTTAGCTTAGAGTTAGTTTCCTACTCCTACATATATTTTTCTGGCATCTCACAAGCTTATAAGCTCCCTGGTTGACAATTTAATGTAAATCAATTCAAGCAATTGAATTGCTCGACACTTTTGGTGCCATTTCCGGGGAGATGCTAAAAGGTATAGGAGTTGGTAATTTGGTTTCCATTCCTTTCATTTAGGTTTGATGCATTGAAAGGGGAAATCTACTCATGTCAAAAAATGACCTGGTGACAATAGGTTCTTGGTAGCATTAGGTGTCCGAGTACATGCTTTGCCTTGAAATTTGTTTTGTAGAAGTTCTATTTTTTTTACTCAAAAGACCCCCCCATATACTAATCCATGTGAAAGACAGGGATTCTGATCTAACAAGGAGTCTTCAAATATGCTCACGAGTTGTTGAGTAAAGAAACATGTTTCTCCAAGAAATCTCTCAAATCCTATAAGTAGATGGAAATATATTTGCATCTCAGGAGGAGCAAATCCTGAAAACCATTAGGTGTTGGTTGTGGAGCCTGATTATCTTCCTAATTCAAAGGTCTTTTTTTTCAGCTGTGTTTATACCCCATGAAGACTCTACAACCCATAAGAATGTACACTCCTCCATGCGGGGAAGTGTAGAGGGGGGTTACCCCCTCTGCAGGGTCGAGGGGAAAGTAGGCCCTCGAAGGAAAATGTTCCTTGTAAATGTATATTGTAATTTAATTGTAAATCTGGATCATTCATTATAAATTCACAGATATGACAATAGAAGTTATGTTAGGGTTTTTTTCCCTAGAAGGAAACCCTCTTTTATGAGGGAAATGTATTGCGGCTATGCATCATTGAGAATTTTGTATTTAGAGAGAGGATATTATGATAGAAATAAGAGGAAGTTACAGCGGGTGTGTTGTAGGTTCTATCCCTTCATTTGTTGGTTAATAATAAAGGAAGGACCTGGCAATTTCTCTGGTGGACATAGCCCAAACTAGGTGAGCGACGTATATCTGTGTCTCTATTGTATTGTGTATCTTTTGTTGATTAAGTTTGGTTGTTATTGATGTCAACCCTTGAAATAAGTTGGAGAACCCAGGTTTGGGTAATGGACCCAAGTTTGTTTGATGGATAACGGTATCAGTTTTGATATATTTGTACGTAATAATATTCTATATGGATAGTGCATGTCATGTAATTTCCAGTGCTATGTGGAATGTCACATAACTCCTCACGGTTAGAGAGTTATGTCCATGTAAAGTTGGAGAATACTCATGAGTCATCTAGAAGCCCCAAAAGGTCAAAGTAGTCAAAGTGGTTTAAGAGGTTTTTAGAAGGTAAATAATAAAGTGAAGTGATGAGTGTACTATAATTCAAAGTGAATACAAAATAAATTATTTAAATAATAAAGTTAATGGATAAATTACTAATTTGACAAGTGGTTAGAAGTGGGTTAGCCCTAAAATAAGGAAAGTGGTTTAAGATGGTTAGAAGGTAACCCCTTGAGATAAAGTGAAGTGATGAGTGTACTTGTTGGCACAAGGGAATACCCATGGTTTATCTCCAAGAGTGCACCAAAAATCCCTAACTACTGGCCCTTTCGGCAACACCTGCGAAGCAGATGGAGTCTCACCCAAAGCAGTTATGAGGGGGTTGCAGGACAGAGATGTCTACAACCAGGGGGAATATCAAGTGGATCTAATAAAAGAACAACACAACATTCATATATCACTTATCAGATAGGATCTACTCTAAACATCTACTTATCAGATCTAAAACAGTAATGCAATCACAATATATCAATTAACAAAGACAGAATACGAATCACACACAACACAAAATATACGTGGTTCACCCTCTCTCTAGGGCTACGTCCACATAACTATGTTTTATAATATATTAAGGTGAATCATACAGTTCTTGTCTGCTCTCTTGGCTAGCATATCTCTTCTCTCCTCCTCTCTTTCTCTCCCCTCCCCGCGCACCTAGTTGCAGGGTTGATCTTTGCACCCAGCTAAATATCTTACAATACCAGAAGGCTCTCACTCTTAGCACTTCCCTCTCTCACAACAACAACTAGATCGATCAATAACAACAATGAAAATATTGACACCAACCCAACCCAGGTCCTCTTGACCTTTATTTATACACTACGGTCACTCACCGACATCTTTAGGCCAAAACCTAGGTGTCTAAAACCCTAGATACCAAAACCCTAGGTCAACTTTACCTGTATTTTCAGTGCTTCACCATCATGTCTTTCCTTCCTTCTCACGCGGTGCTCCAAAGCATCCAACAGTGCCTTTTTCTACTTGCTAACTTGTCCACAATCCTTCTATATTTCTTATCTGTCATTCCCAATCTCCTCGTCCAATGTCTTACTTCGCTCTGTTTTTTCTTCTCTTTTGCTCACTTTGACCTAGTATCAATCACTGTGTATTCTGCAAAGTTTGCATTATCCCTTTTCTTCCTTGATATTTGATTGCTTCCATAACCAAGGGCCAACAGGCCCCCAACACTCACTTGTTTTTACTTTGATTTCAGATTGCATAATGCAGCCTCTACTTTCTGCTCCATGCCTTGTTTTCCTCCTTGTGCAGACTGTATTTTTTGTGTCTGGTACCCAGTTTCAACTGCACCTGGTACCTAGACCCTTTTCTCCATGCTTCTACTGACAGTTGTGAGGCAACTGGTTGTCATAGTACAACTTCAATCGGCTCCCATTCACTAAACCTTCCTTCCATTCTCCATTCAATGTCTTCAATTGTGCAGCTCCTCCCTTAGTAACATAAGCGACCTTGTATGGCCCTAACCAATGCATTATGAACTTCCTGGGATGCTTCAACAACTTATTGTCATATATCAGTACTAGATCACCTTGTTTAAATGCCTTCTTCTTGATGTGCCTGTCGTGATATGCCTTCTCTCTTTCCTTCTAAACCTACTAATGGAATCTTCCAATCAATATATCTTCCTCTAATTCAATCAGTTGTGCCATCATCTCTTGAATAGCGCCAGGGTCATCCATATATGTAAAAGAAGCAATTCTCAGGCTTAGTACCAAATATTCCATTGGAACAATAGCTTTGAGACCATATACTAACTTAAAAGGGGTCTACATTGTTAGTTTCTTGCAAGTGGTCCTATAGGCCCATAATACTAATAGTACTCTTAAATCCCAATCATCCATGTTCACACTGCAAATCTTGGTTAGTGTTGTTTCCAAAATATTATTGAATGCTTCAACTGCCCCATTTTCCTGCGGATGGTATGGTGTTCTCTTATGATGGTGGACTGCAAATTCTTCAGTCAGGGCTGCAACTATATTATTGATGAAATGCGTACCTTGATCACTCATAAGGATCTTTGGGCATCCAAACCTGGTTATGATGTCATCAAATATGAAGCGTGCAACTGTAGTTACACTATAGTCCTTGACTACTCTTGCTTCGGCCCATCTAGTCAAGTAATTTGTCGCAGTAATTATGTACCTTGCTCTTGTATGCTTTCTTGGTGGGTTTATAGGTCCAACGAAATCAATGGCCCATTTCTCAAATGATTGTAGGGTCAATTTTGGTGCTAATCATATTTCATCTCTTCTATATGGTTTCCCAAATCTTTGGCATACATCGCAGGCTCTAGAGTATTCTTTAGCATCTTTGTGTAAGGTAGGCCACCAAAGGCCATCTCTCAGAACCTTCTGCGCAGTTTCTTTTCCTGCATAATGTCCTCCTGTGATGCCTTCATGAGCTTCTACAAGGATTAGTGGTCGTTCTTATTCCTTAACACATCTTCTTAATATCTCATTCGGTCCCATCTTGTATAGATGTGCAACTATAAGTGAGAAGTCTGCAGTGCACACTACTAGTTGTTTCTTATGAGGAATCATGTACTCACTAGGTGCCATTCCTATTGATACGAACTAGACTATCTATGGAAAGTGGTCATCGATCTTTCTAATGGCCAGTAGTTGTGCATATGGTAGTGCATCCTCCAAATTGGTCGGCACTTCACCATGTTCCAACCTTGACAAGTGATCAGGACCTTTGTTCATTCTCCCTAGCTTTACTATGATCTCAAAATCATATTCTTGAAATAGCAGAAGCCATCTGCATATCCTTTCCCCTGACATTGGTTTGTTGACTAGGTATTTCAGCATGGAGTGATCAGTAAACATTTTAAAGTGTCCTCCCAACAAGTAGTGGCGAAATTTTTGTAATGCACACACCATGGCTAATCCTTCTCGCTCAGTGGTGGTGTAATTAATCTCAGCAGTTGATAGCTTCCTACTAGAAAAGGATAACGGGTGGTCAATATCTCCTCCTCCAGGCTATGCTAACATAGCTCCTAAATCAATGGAAAATGCATCGACATGCACATGAAATTCCTTGGTCCAATCTAGAAAAACCAGCATAGGTGCAATAACCATTTTCTGTTTCAGTGTGTTGAAGCTCTACTGGCATTCTTATGTCCAACTAAAATGAAAATCCTTCTTCAACAGCTTCTCCATGGGCATTGTAATCTAATAATATCCCTTAATGAACTTCTTGTAGTAGCCTGTGTATCCCAATGCAGTGCGCAGCTGTTTAACTGACATAAGAGGGGGTAGATCAACTATAATGGTGATCTTGGATGGATCTACCAGCAATCCTTTCTTACATACAATATGTCCTAACAACACTCCAAATGGTGAAAAGAAAATAAATTTCTCTAGGTTCAAGGCAATTTGACATTGCCTGCATTTATCCAACATTAGCCTTAGACATTCAATATGATTCTTCAATAAACTAAAAATAGCCCAATCATCAAAATATGCTTCTAGAAATTTATGCATAAATTCCTTGAATGCTTCGACCACCACCCTAGAAAAGATGGTTGGCGCATTCTTTAATCCAAATGGAATCACTTTATATTGGTAGGATCCCCATTCTTTTGAAAATGTGGTTTTATGGCGATCTTCCTTGGCAATCCGGATCTGATGGTATCCCAAAAATCCATCTATAAAAGAATATACTTCTTGGCCTCCCACATTATCTAACACTTCGTCAGTGAATGGTGTAGGGAAGGGATCATGCAAACATGCATCATTCATCTTTTTGATTTCTACGCATATCCTGATCTCTTATGTCTTCTTGTCTTGCACCACCATAGGGATAATCCACTCTGACTCTTCCATAGGTTCTATAATCCCTTCTTCCAACATTTTGTCGAGCTCAATTTTCACTTTTTCCTTATTTTTAGGGTTCAATCTATATGGTCTCTATTTGAATGGTCTAGCATCTAGCTTTAAAGGGATCCTCATCTCTCCCATAGGTCCTTCAATTCCCTTCATATCAGTGAAATTGGTTGGAAACAAGCCTCGATATTCATGCAGTAACTCTGTAATTTTATCAATGGTAGTAGCATCCCAGTAATCTCCAACATTTGCAAACTTTGGTGTCTTATCTGTTCCAATATTGACCTTCTTAATCTTAATCAACTTTCCAATAAATGGTAGCTCAATTCCTAGTCCTTCCACATCTCTTTGTCCTTATGTTTCTGCGATGTTCACCTTCCTAGGATCATCGTCTTCATCAACATTGATGTTGTAATAGCCTTGTATTTTCTGGAGAGGTGTTGTCCATTCATCCTCTTCCTGTTCTAAAGGAAGGTTAGATGCCTCCTCGAATACTTTCTATCTCACAATCTATAATTCTTGATCTATTGAAGGATATTGACTTTCAAATAAGAAGGTGGTTACAAAATTCTGAGTCATACCTTTCCAATCTATAGTGATGAGGTGCAACTCTGCTTGAAGGTACCGGTTGATAGGGGTTGTGTCCAGTGTTTTAATGAATTTTTGCACCCACTTCTCTTGTGGAATATCACTCCAGGCCTCTTCGCAGCTTCGCAGATGGTCCTTTGGGCAGCTTCGACCTACGTAGAGAACTTTGTATCCTTCTACTTGTGTTGAGAACCTCAATGTCATCAGGGTACAACATTGTACCCATTTTGTAATGCTATTTTTATGTGTCCCCCACCATCTTGTTGGGATTGCTTCCAGGGCCTCCTCCATCACCAATAGTCTTTGTTGCATTGGTACACTCTCTTCAAAGTCTGACAAGAAGGTTTCTAAAGGATTCAAACCATCAAAGGTGGGTAAGTTGCTTATTGTTGTGCCAATCCAGTGAACTTCTCTAGTTAATCTAGCACATCTTCTTGTAGATACTTCATACATTTCATTCTACCAGTTATCCAATGTTTATTTTAAGTCTAATGAACATGTGTTATCACTTCACCAGCTTAGGTTCCCATCGGCTATAGGATTAATGTAATCCTATTGTCTAGTTGTTAACTTGTATATGTTTTCTAGCGCATATGAGTGGTCTTGTTCTCTGAGAGGTTATGTGTATCGATGACCTTCATATGGATCTAAAGGTGCGATGAACCCAAGGCCATATCTTTCAAAATTCATACATCTTTTATTTAAATCAACCATAGTGGAATTATTGAAAGCCCAATCAATTCCTAACATCGCAGGGTAAGGACAACTATCATCAACTATTTCAATTACCTCAAAATCTGAAAACGTTCTTACTCTGTCAATGTCCATAGGGACATGTTTTAATCTTCCAAAAGGGCTTACAGCTTGTTGATTAGCCATCCTAAGCCTGATAAGTGAATAGATCAACTTTGGTTTTCCCATCAGCACCCAAGTTTTCTTCGTCATGAAATTGACCTCCGAACCTAAGTCGAGGACTACATAATCTATCTCATACTCTCCTATTTGAGCATTCAAATGTAATTCCTTATTTTTCCTTCTCTTCTTAACGATTTGGTGTACTTCCCTATTCAGTAAGGGGTCTATCTTTCCTAGCTCATATTTTCTGATTAAATTCTGTAACTCTTTTACAACGCTCTCATCTTGAATCAACTTAATACAAGTATATAGAAATCCCATGAGCTTGCTTACCTCTTTTTCTTCTTTGGCAAAGCAGACTGATCAAATGTCAGAGGCATCCCATATTCTCTTGCTTTCGGTCTTGTCTTCAATGAGGAACCTTGGTCTCCTCTGAATTATTTTCTTGCCTCCTAAAACATTTGTCTTTCTTTCTTTGCATCAAACATTTGTGTCTTCTATGTAGCTTTCCTGATTCCTAAATATTCTGTATTATTCCCTTGGGTCATTATGTATTCTCCTGTAACAATGCCTCCTCTGGTTATAACATACACTCTAGGGTCTTCTCCGCGAGGTTCAGCATATATCAGTTGCACTTGCGGTTTCTATTGAGGTCCTCGTATTTCCTTAAGCTTAGCTAGAAACATAGGACAATCTTCTATAACATGGTCAAATGAGTTGCAATAGTTGCAAGTGGTACAGGGGTTCTGACAATCCCTTGCAAGGTGTCCTGGTTGTGCACAGTTATAACAGGTGATCTTTCCTCAGCCTCGACCCATTCCTCCTCCTCATCCTCTTCCTCTGAATTCACCGCGAGGATTGAAGTTTCCTCTCCGAGGAGAGTTATACTGCATAGTGTTTCCTTCTTGTTGTACTTCACCTTGAATCTTATATATGTCTCCCGACCTTTCATGCATGAGATCGTAAGCCCTACAATTCCTATCATCATGTCCTACAGACTTATAGAATGTACAATACAAATTTGTAGGTGTATGAACATACTTTTGCATGTAGTAGCACTCACCAAGGTGATGTTTGTTTCTGCATACCTCGCACCAAGGTAAGGTGACTTGCTTCAAAGGGCTTGGATCTCCAGAAGCCAAGTATTCATTGAATAGGGGATAGTGTTCCTTTTCATGGCCTTCTGATCTGCATATGACACACCATATGTCTTCTCGTTTATATTTTCCCTTGTCTTTATTCATATCTTCGACCTGTAGAGACAAACTAGTCACCTGACTCAAGATCTAACTCATACCTAAGCTAGATTCTCCCATAGGGGTTGATTCTAGCTTCATGGCGATCTCCAGCACCTCAGACTGTGAAGAAATCTTTAGTTGCATCAAAGGAACTTTGATGTGTGGTAAGAGGGCCACAATAAACCATTCTTTGTTCTGTTCATCCAGGATTTGAAAATTCAATCGGCATGTTAAGGTTTTGAATCTCTGATCGAACTCCCAAACAGGTTAGGCCACCTTTTGCTTTATCTCTTTCAGCTCTGTAATACATTGTGACTTGGACTTGGGTTTCTTGAACTCTAAAATCATTGCATTATTAATATCATTCAGTGGCTTAGGCTATGCAAGTCCTTGAAAAAGCTTCATGTACCATCTTAGTGCGCGATCCCTTAGAGTGGTACTAAACTGGGTTCTTTTGACAACTTCGTCCGTGACATTTTTAATATTCCATACGACTTCACATAGGAACCATTGTTGATAAGGATCTTCATATCCATATCTCCTAAATATAGGAAGTCTCATCTCATCTTCCATAGATCTTCCTGCGGTTCCTGACTAAGTATGTGGTGGACTACTAGTGAGAGTGTGTTGGGTACTCTAGTGGCTGGGATTACTCTGATTGCTTAATACTACTAAATCAACATGATGGATAACAGTACTTACTTCAATGGTCTGCACAGTTCTTGAAGTCGCAGGTTCTCCTTGGCAAAGCTATTCAAATTTCCTTTCCTCTGTCCCAACAGGTTCTAAATACTCCTCGTCTGTCAGATTTGCCTCTTCTCCACTATAGAAACCTTCATCCCCATAGTTCTGCTTGAATAGGTTCACAAGATGAACTTCTCTGAATACTCTCCCACTGAATGTATATCCATCTTTTGTCTCACTGTCGCTATCCGAATTCTTGAACATTAGCCTTTCTATATCCGACCAATCTATTGTATCTTTAATATGTTCTTCTCATGCAATAGCATCTTGAGTCTCAACTTTAGGAATTGTAAAAATTTTCCTCTAGGTCCCTTAAATAAATATTGCTCAGCTTGGTTGTATGACTCTATTCTGTCAACAAAAAACTCTGTGATGTACCCTCCAATGGTGCTATCAAACCAGTGATCTATTTCTTGTGATACAACGTTATCAACTCTTTTCAGCTTCTTGAATAGCTCTGACATCCACACTATAGGAGGTCTAGATCGAATCTCGAACTGCATATATGCTAATCTAGCTAGCCACTCGTATAGCTCCTGATGGATTCCCCCAAAGAAAATTTTGTGTATATCAGTGAAGATATATTTCTCAAACCAATACTCTATACTAAGATTAGGGTTCTTGTTCAGGGCTTCAGCAAAATCCTTTTCTTGATCCTCTATCCACTTTTTAATCTATTTCTTCGATGGGAACCACCTTGACATTCCCTCAAGAAGATTCCTGTCCCGATAATGGAACCATTTATTGGCACAAGGGTAGACCCAGGGTTCAGCTCCAAGAGAACACCAACAAACCCTAACTACTGGCCCTTTTAGCAACACCTATGAAGAAAATGCACTCTCACCCGAAGCAGTTATGAGGGGATTGCAGGATAGAGATGTCTACAACTAGGGGGAATATCAAGTGGATCTAATACATGAACAACACAACATTCATATATCACTTATCATCTAGGATCTACTCTACACATCTACTTATAAGATTTAAAATAGTAATGCAATCACAGTATATCAATTGACAGAGACAAAATACCAATCATACACAACACAAAATATATGTGGTTCACCCTCTCTCTAGGGCTACATCCACAGAACTATGCTTTATAATATATTAAGGTAAATCATACAGTTCTTGTCTATGCTCTTGGCTAGAAGATCTCTTCTCTCCTCCTCTCTTTCTCTCCCCTCCCCACGCACCCAGCTATAGGGTTGATATTTTCACCTAGTTGAATATCTTACAATACCAGAAGGCTCTCACTCTTATCACTTCCCTCTCTCACAAAAACAGTCTCTCACAACAACAACTAGATCGATCAATAACAGCAATGAAAATATTGACACCAACCCAACCCAGGTCCTCTTGACCTTTATTTATACATTACGGTCACTCACCGACATCCTTAGGTTGAAACCTAGGTGTCTAAAAACCTAGATACCAAAACCCTAGGTTTCTAAAACCCTAGGTCAACTTGACCCGTATTTTCAGGGCTTCACCAACCTGTCTTTCCTTCCTTCTCGCGCGGTGCTCCAAAGCATTTAACGGTGGATTTTTCCGCTTGCTGACTTGTCCATGATCCTTATTTCTTTCTTATATTTCATTCTTGATCTCCTCGTCCTATGGATTACTTTTCTCCATCTTTTCTTCTCTTTTGCTCACTTCGACCCAGTATCAGTCACTATGTCTTCCGCGAAGTTCGCATTCTCCCTTTTCTTCCTTGATCTTTTTTTTCTTCCATAACCAAGGGCCAACAGTACTATAAGTCAAAGTGGATACAAAATAAATTATTTAAATATTAAATTTAATGGATAAATTACTAATTGGACAAGTGGTTAGAAGTTGGTTAACCCTAAAATAAGGAAAGTGGGTTAAGATGGTTAAAAGGTAACCCCTTGAGGAAGCTACATGAAAGTATCAATAAGAGGCAAGCCTCTCTCATTTTTAATCACAATTGAGCATATTAAATATATACAGGTGACTGAGGTAACCAAAGGATATCTAAGCCGAATTTCAGAGAGAAGGTGAAGTAAAGAGCGTTGAAATTCAAGGGAGGATAAATTATTTTGATGATGCTTTCTAAGGTATGTTTTTCACAGGTCATCTCAGCATTTTCGAAATAAATTTTTTTCTAGAATGATTCATACCATGAAAATGATAGGAAATTGAGAAAACATATCCAAGTAGTTGTGGTATAAATTTCATCTTGTGGGCCGTTGTATTTTTGGAGTTGCACTCCATGGAAAATAGGGTTTGTGGCTAGTCCTGAAACTAGTCTAAAACATGTGTTTCGAGTAAAAAAATCATAACTTCTTCATAACAAATCCAAATTAGGTAAGAAAAAATGTGTTGGTTAGATTACAGTCTGTAGTATTCGGTGTAAAATTTTCAGATCCATACAACAAATATTCAGTGTGGGGCACGCTCTACAAGTTAGATCTCTAGAATAAGCCAGAATTCAACAAGGTATGCCATTTTTGCTATAACACCATTTTTTAGAGGTTCCAAGTAGTGACACCTGGATGAATTGCATAAAACACATTGAAGAAAATTGTGTACTATTTTTAGATATTTATTCATTATAGGTACATAGTTATGATTATTTCAAGTTAGGGTTGTTGACTAATCCAAAACTAGTCATGTGAGACTAACGAAAAGTTTGATGAAAATGATAATATTTTGTTGTTAAAGTTAAGGACATTTTGCAGGTATGTGATCATATACCCTAGGTCTATTACAGAGTTACAAATCAGATTTGGATGATGCAATTGATGAGATCTTTTGGTTGAGGTACATGTTTGGTACATGTTGGATGCACTTGTTTATGGTATAGGTTGATTACAGGTTGAGGTACAAGTTGATGCATGGTTCATGTTTATTGGTATAGGTTGTTTGGTGCAGGTTTATTGCTACAGGTTTATAGCAGTATATTTCAAAGTGATAGTGTGACAGTGGTTCCATCATTCTACTTATACGTCAAGGTGATTGGACGGGGCAAGGACAGGTGGTTTTAGCCACCTTTCGTTTGTATCCAAAGAACATAGGGGGCTGTATCCTCCTTCTGGTTGTAGCCAAAGAATTGGGGATTTGGAGCTTCCCTTAGGTTGTATCCTGAGAAACTAGGGGGTTGGAGCCTCCTTCCAGTTGCAACTGGAAAACAAAGGAAGTTGGTGCTTCCAATGAATGTAACTCTTCAAGACATATAAGAAAAAGAATTATGTGGTTTTCTCTCTCTTTGGGTTTCCACGTAAAATATTGGTGTACTGTGTATGTGTATGATTGTTCATTTGTTCATTTCTTATTTACTCTTTAGTTATTGGATGATAATGCTACATTGATATAACACTTGGATTATATGGTTAAAAAGGATTAAATTTCTCTATTACTGATTCACCCCCCCTCTTAGTAATCCAACATCGTCTATGTTTTATTTCTGCATTTGTTTTATTTTATTGCTCTGTGATCCTTTTTTTCTAACATTTGGAACATATTTGCATTTCAAAAAGGGATAGATGAGAAAAATTTCCATGATAAACAAGAAGATATATAATTTTTCCCTGATTCTCCTTATAAATTAGGAGAAGAGATCAAAGTGCCATGGACAACATTTGATGGAGAGAAGGTATTGGAACCTAAGATTGAAGATTTTCTTGTACATTTGTACCTGGATCCTTTGTGCAAGAGACAAATATTTGAATATCTACAGGGTATGATAAAGGATTACATGCAATACAACGATATTAATGAATAAGAGAATCAAATGAGAACTGACTACATTGAAGAATGTCTCCAGACAATCACCATGCCATGGCACCACTTCATCCTCCAACATCTCTTGGCACAAAATCAAAATGATTGATTAGTTCCTCATATTCGGGTATATATTAAAGCTTATATTTAGAATTTGAATACGAGTTCATTTGTAATCATGCTATGCATATGGCTCCATTGGAAGTATTCCTACATTTGAGAATAAGGTTTCCTTTTCCAAGTAGAGTAAAATATTGCAATAAATAAATAAATGAAGAAGTACAGAGAAATAAGTCTAAATATGAAAATTAGGGTCCTGGAGCAATTAGACATGAGCTTGCTACTGATTGGAAAATATATCAATAATTTTTTCATGTAGTGTTGGTGTAGTAGCAGTTTATTTCTGTTAAGCCCTAATATTGGATCATTACCCCTTAATTGGGGCATATTATATTAGTAATATTATTTTATTTATGTCAGCTTTAGGCCATTAGTTGTAATTATACCTCCTAGTCTCCT
>JZKD02S1131273.1:343633-357502 GCA_000966675.3 Picea glauca | reverse complement strand
TTCAACATCTTTGCAGGCAACCCTCTGTCGCATGAGTTCACTGTGCGAGATTGGAACAGTAATGTCCATGGGACATCATCTACTTTGCAACTTTTCGACCATTTTTGTCCCTTGACAGGCAGGCTGGTTGCCAGGCTGAGAAATTGTTCGGTAATTTCAAGCTGGAAATCTCCAACTTTGGCTCGACAGCCATCGAACGATAACGCAAATTGTCGAGCCACAGTGAAGTCATAGCCATCAAACTTCCTTATGAAAGCGAGCCACCCGTGTTGTTCTAGGTCGCTACATGCACTACTAAATGTCAACAGTGCTTGACACCCGTTGGGCTCGGCCCTTACAACAGGAGCCATGACCTCTGTACATGGTAGGGTTAAACTGAATGAAACAATGCACAGAGTCAAAAACGATAGGGTTTGATAGCTTGAAAGCTCGAAGAGGCCATAATTAACTGCATGTGTGCGAAGGTGGTGGGATTACCACCGCCACGCATTGTATTAATGACTGAGTACAGTTTTATTAAAATCATAATCGTTTATGCCAGGCGTATCGGCCAACAAATAGGTGTGTAATCATATTAAAGTGCCAGTCACCCAACACCATACGTTATACTCATGCCAAGTGTACAGTTCAATCCAACACCATATCCAACATTCATCGTGTCAATTAATCGTTTTACACCAAGGTTAAATTTAATCGATGCCGATACATAGTTTGAAACTATGAATCATTCAATATAATATCAATTTACCAAACAATATACCAAGCATCAATTTAAAATTAAAATCCAATATGATTAATCCATGCGCCTTCAAACCATTGCTATTTCTTGAATTGACTTTATAAACTTACCAATGTATTCATTGCACATTCAAATGTTTGCATTCCTAAAGTTTTTAGAACATTATGATCCAAAATTTCTCATATAATAACTGAGTGAAAAGCCCATAGCAATAAGAATCAAAGCAATAAGACCAAATCCATCATAACTTTTATAAGATCAGATTAAAACCAATAAATTTTTATGCTCAAAGCCTTAGCAATCAAACATATCCAAATGTGCAATCAAGGTAAGAGTATGCTCAAGGACATAAGTTCGAGAAAATATTTAGCAGTCATGTGATAAACCAATGGTCAAGTGTCTTTTGGAGAAGTCGATAAAAGACGACTACAGTCCAAACGATGAAAGAGGTATTTTCACACTTACAGTTGTGAAAATTAAATCGAGACCAAATTGCAATTGTCACAAAAAATGAGACAAATGTCTAGAATCACAATACGACGATGATTTGTCATTAACGAGACAAGGGGTGTAGGCAGCGTTTTTTTAAGAGCAATTAAAAAAAATGATTGGCTGCCAACAAGCTACAATATGGCAAAAAAACATAGCCATAGGTGGATCTATGTGAAAGTATATATCAATGGGGTTTCCAGTAGGGTGAGTGTACTAGAATCCCAAAAATACTCAGACAATATCTATTGCAGCCTAGGTAAAGAACATAACAAAATGAGTTCCCAACCCAGGGTCTTCATTATGATCCCAAAATAGTACTATTTTAACCATGTGAATAGATGACTTGATGTCGATCATGGTAGAAACCAATTGATTACTGGTCATTAATCTATATTGTTAACAAGTGCGAGGGAAATCACCAATTATGACAATGATTCCCAAGGTACCCTAGTACATTCCATCGAATGTGAACAAAGGATATGAAGTCAAACATCCATGGAATCACTCGATCAAAGGCCAATGGTGTAAACCTATTGTCGAAGGTGAGGAAACCTTCCATTGAGGCATGCAGGCTCCAACATACTAATTGGTTTCTAGGTTTGATTCCTAGACAATGTGTTGAAGTCGAAAAGAATAGACTCGTCGAAGGAGGGCCATGATTTTTCCCCCATCATCGACATGAAACTGACACAGGAAAGTGATGTAATATGATAGGTTAAATGAGGACTGACTGGCACGGGTATGGAAATGGATAATACTGCAGAGTGGTCGGTTTGAGGTAAAACTTCCCTTGAACATTGTGAGGCAGGAAAATTGACTTGAAAGCATTGAATCGACTGAGAGATAGACCAAAACATAGTGCGATGATCACTAGGGCACTCTTCGGGTGAGATGAAGGCATATGAGGACTCATAGGATTAGTATGACTCATAGACAAGCAAATTACCCAACTGTAAGACAAGATGCAAACATGAATGAGCCATGTTCAAGGGAGACAACAACCAACTGCCATAATTCTTTCCAAAAACTTGACCCACTTCCTTCAATTTTTTTCCCCACCATGATTGGTGAGTACCTATTTGTTTTTTAATGAGATTGAGGAGGATAACAGATGCTCGATATAGTTCATCTTCGATGAGGCCCTCATCATATGTTTAATGAACCTAAATAAGGAGGGGGTTGGTCTTGTATGGATCCTTCAATGCATGTTTTACGAGTCCAAAGAAGGAAAACTCAACGATATTTTCATGTTTAGAGAGTCTGAAAAGATATTAAAGAAAACTCCATGGATTTTCATTTTCATAAATTTATTTCCCCCAAGATCGAAAATTGTAAAACAATACAAGGGAGAAATCTTCTAGTCATGATTGACTAGAGTATAACATTTTCATAGTTAGTCTTATGAGGCCAAAAAAGAGGTAAAAACCCACTCTAAATACGACTCTTTGTGATTTAACGATCTTGAAGGACAGTGAAGTATGCTTCATTTTTTAATGAGATTGAATCAAAGAGTGAAATTGTGCTTCAAATCCTCTATTTCATTTTTTAACGAGATTGACATAGAAACGAGAACTTTTCTCAAATTCCTATGTTTCATTTTTTAATGAACTTGACACAGAAACAAGAAATTTGCTCGAGGTTGGTTTCATTTTTTAACGAGCTTGAAAATGAGAATAAAATATGCTTTGTGTAATGTCCATGAAAGGGCCTCTTCCCAACATGATGTCCATAGGTTGGTATGTTGATCAATACTTATTGGTGGGTTTTTTCCCAGCATAGTGATAAGAGGTTGGTACTTTTCCCCCATCATCATCACTAGAAGTTGGCGGTTTAAATTTAGTATGATGTCTAGAGGTTGGAGACATGCCCCTCAAGATTTGATTCGTCCACCAACTCTTCTTCTACACTTGCTTAGACTCTTGGCTACTAGTAGGGATAGGTTTTCCATAGAGGGAGGAAGAAACAAGATCAATTGAGACAAGCGGATAAAGGGGAGGTTTAGCTACCAGATCTTCTGGAAGATGTGACTCTGCTAGACTAAGCGACATGATGTCACCTAGTGTTTTAGTGGAATATGGGCTAGGAACTACCCAAGGATCAAACGATTCATAGGATCATATTTGCAAGCACCAACCTGTTGGAGACACTAATCCCCTCACCTGAGCACCAACTTAATAAGATATGTGTAGACACCAATCCAAGATCTGCATACACATATTACTTCTAAATTCACCTACATGTTTCATTCCATGGACAATCCTTCAAACCCTAGTCACATGTATCCTTCATTCCCTAACAAGCCTCATAACTTCACTCCCATAAATTAATCAATGAAGAAAACATCACAACCTCGTAATAGTGCACATTGCAGCATCATAACCTCAAAACAATGCAGACGACAACATCACAAACCTTCATTCCTTCATATCACACCTTGAGAATAGGAAAGACCCCAAGAAAATCCCTTAGACTTCTCTTTCACACCTTTAGATCCCAAAAAGACACCCCATCTCCTTTATCACACTTTGGATCACTTTTTCACACCTCAGACTTGATATCTTTCTTGGTTTCACTACAAATGTGCACATTTATCATGTATTTATAGTAATTTTTTCCCCACTTTCAGGTTTGACCTATAAAGACTGGTTGAGTCAACCTCAATTTTTTGGCTGGGTTGTTGAATGGAAAAACTCATATCTCCTCGGTCCTAGGGAGTTAAAGGGAATTCCATATACCATTGGAAAGGTCTTGGAATAATATTTCCAACCATATAAATTGTGTTCCCATTTGAGCTAGGTATGTAGGGTAAAAATTCCTTCAAAGATTGGGTATCCAAACTGATCATCAAAAGTCCAAAAATAATACTTTCAACAATCTCCATGTTGCAATATTTATCTTAGACATATTTAGTCTTATAATATTTATCTTGGACATTTGTAGGCTCCCCCTGTCTTTGACATAAATGACAACAATATTTACGACAGAGGTTGTTCTTGGAGAATTAACCCAGGGAGGATAATTGTGGGGAATGAAGGGGGGTTTTTTTTTTTTTTTTCATTAATCACCATCTTTGCTTCTAAAGTCCTCTAATATGTTTCCAACCATGTAGAAGGATGTTGCAATCTGACTTGAGATTGAATCTCCTCCTTGAGGTCACTAATGAAACATTTTTTATAAAATGAATCTGGTAAGTTCTCTGTATGGATAACCAATTTCTCAAAGGCTACCATAAAGTATGTGACTAAGCTTATTTGGTGTAACTTGGTAAGCCACCCCAAAAAGTAAGTATCTCTCTCAAAATGTGCATGGATGACTTTAACAAATTGACTCCAAATGATGTAGCATGCATAGGATTTTTTATGTCATTCCAACCATTTCCATCATTATGGATCTAAATACAAGACCCCCACTCTAATTTTTATCATGTCATCATCAATGCCATTGAGGGAGGAGTAATGTTCCCTTTGGGTGACCCATTCTGACAAGTTAGAACAATCTAACTTGTTCAAGTCCACCTTGGGAAAACGATACCATATGATATTATCTATTCATTTATGGTTGTGAGGACCTAAAGAAGTATGTTGGTGCATAAATAATATTGAGTTAGAAGTTTATTCATGGTGTGTTTAAATGCGTTGTGTATTCAGGGTTCTTCTTCTGGTGTGCCTTGAGCTAGCCTAAGTGACAACTTCTTGAATTTCTCATCCAACTTCTAATTCCAACTGTTTATGGACTACGAAATTTGTTGAATTTGAATATCCAGGTGATCTAACCTACTAGTAGGTGGCCATTTTTTTCAAATAGTGGATATGAGGTGGTTTATAGGGCTCCACCATAGGTACTAGAGAGTGATCTCCCCAAGTGTTATTGTCAGTTTACTATAGCAACATGACAATTGATTAGTTTATATAAAGATGGTTTTAGCCTTTAGGTATACCTAGGGGACTTCCTATATACCATAGGATACATGGAAGTGATATTCCACATACACATATGATTTGATGTTGTACTACTCAAAGTGGTACCGAAAAATGTTACAAAGGGTTTCCAGCAATGTGATTCGACTTGTATTTCTAGCATGTATTCTTCCACGACCACAATTTTATCCACTGAAAAATAGATCATTGTGTTATTTTAAAACGTTGGAACATGTCTCTAAAAAAAATTCAAAAATTTAAGAGCTTGCTAGACCAAAAAAATTCTCTAAAAATCAATAGAAAATAACTTATTTTTTCAAGGTAGGGTTTGAGAATGAAAATGTAAAATGATCATAACTTCTATTTTACTTCTCGAATTGGAAATTATGACCCCAATTATGAAATTCCATAGATTTTCTAGATCTATTGGCACTAGTTTGACTGAAATTTGTGCACTCTATCAAAATATATTCAATCCATGAAATTTGCGGTTGTCACTGAAAAACCCTATAAAAGGGCTAATTTTAAATTAGCAATAACTCCACTTCCTAAACTCCATTTTGGATGATTGTTTTTTTGAAATTGGGTATTTTTCAGAGAGACATTCATAGATGCATATATTTTCTTTAAATTATAAAAAAAAAAAATTCATAAATTGATCTAAATGATACTGTCCTCTTTTTTCCGTCAAAAACTTACATAACAAAGAAACAAAATCTCCCATTTTTGGCCCAAGAAAGAGCTATGAAACCACTTGTAACATAATTTTTTGCATGCACACATAAGGAGGTTAAATACCTTGGGTTTAGAGAAATTTTTCCAACAAAACCCTATATATACCAACCCTTTCGACATCACCTCTGAGCAGACGAAGTCTCACCTGAGGTATCTTTATGGGGATTGTAGGAACCAAGATTCTACAGTGGTGAGGTAACTAAGGAAGACATTGTAATATCCCAAGGTCGAGCCTCAGTTGTAATTATGAATTGTAACATGTTTTGTAGGCTGTTGATCCAAGTGTTATAAGCTAGGAGGCTTATGTGCTTATTTGGTCGGAGAGCCTAGATGTTAAAGGCCAGGAACTTTTTTTGTACATGTAAATATTTATATTTTTAATATAACAACATCGTTGCATGTAGACCAACCACAAAGAAAGAGTATGGGGGACTAAGCTCCACTAGGATGGGTAAGGGAGGGGGACTGAGGGACTAGGAAAAGGGGCCAAGCTTGACGAATAATGTATTTCCTTAAATTACTAAAGTTTGGGAAATAAAACCAATTATCCTAAGTTCCTTTGGAGAGAGGAATGAGTTCCAAGTGGAGAGGATCGTTCTCTTGGAGATCCAAGTGTCATACAAGACACATGCAAATTTATGGGGGGGATTCTCACCATTCTCACCATTTTGACTATGTTGATCATCCAGTTACCCCGATTCACCCATGCACGGAACAAGCACGCCGTCATGTTGGTACTCCATTGTTGAATCCTTCAACCACCCGAACCTCTGCAACAAGCCGAATTGATACCCTCGCTACACCCGTACCCTACGGGTTTCCTATATATTTTTTTGTCATTACCCTTCCCCACATCCAGTTTATGTTGTTGTCATCACCATGCTCGTGTGTTGAGGAGCGGGATTGAAGAGGTAGGTTTTCAGGCCTGTGGATAGAAGAAGTAGGTTGTCAGGCCTGTGAGAAACTCTCTCCAGGTGAGAGACTGTGTTGAGGAAGTGAGTTCTCCTGCAGGGAGTCTAGTTGCATCTACAAAGCTCTGATAATTCTTGATCTGGCTTGTTGCTAAAGCCTCAGAAAGGGAGGTGGAGAAGTCGATGGACTATGTGATAGTGAAGGTGTATACTCCTGGGGTGGGACAGGAATGAGAGTCTGTGAGTGGTGGGTGTAAGTGAATCCTTGGAGGAAATCCTTCCTATTGTACTATGCAACTTCTTGTTGACCCTGCCTATCCTAGGACTCCCTCGTCCAATGGAGTTTAGTCCCAGCTCAGGGGTGACCATGCTTAGAGTGATGAGCAGTGTCGTATAAGGCTGGGAGGTTTGTGGGAGGTCTACACGCAGTTGGTGTACTTCAATTAAAATATAAGTATCAATTCTTTGTTCATTGTATGCTATGTATCTAGTATCCAGGTTATAATGTTATCAATATTGCATGTATATATTTCATGTATGTGTCAATGTTACTTCCGCATGAATAAGTGTTTATGTTTGTTTAAATTGTATTATATATATATATATGCATATTAGAACAGAGAAGTTTCCAAGTGGTGATGTCGGCCTAGCTGGCTGGGTACATCACTTGGGTTTCAATATTGGAGACAGTGTATGTCTGAGGTAGTGCATCCCCGACCTATTGGAGGGTGGCTAGGGAATGTTACAAAATGGTATCAGAGCAGAAAAGAAAAGATACAGTTGATTAGGTAGCGTTACTCGGCAGAGGTTGATGGTCGGGTACGTTACAAAATGGTATCAGAGCAAGAGATTTTTACAGAGTGATGTTGCCCAGCCTGATGGTGGTCGGGGACGTTACAATATGGTATCAGAGCAAGGTTTCAACTCTGAGCCTGGATGGGTCATGTAAGTGGTAAATGAAGCAAAGGTTTCAAAGGAATTGTTGTCTAGAGGGACAAAATTTAAACCTTGGAGCATCCTTGGGTGCCAAGAGAATACCTTGGTCATGTTATGAAGCTCAAGAGGTATAACGATTTATGGAATGGAAACAGAGAAAAGATACCACTGCAATTGTGGTATTGGGATGAAAAGTTTAATATTAGGTCATAGGATCTATTCGAGAGAAGGCAAACCCTTCACAATCGTCAGATTTGGAAAAAGGTGCATGAGAGTTAACCTCCAAGTCCTTAGGACTTCATGACTTTGACGAATTTTATGTGTTATAGAACCAAAGGGGCTGAAGCGTCGAAGCTCCGAAGTCCTGGAGTAGATAGACGCCATAGATCAAAGGGAGAAGTGTTTGTCGTTGGATTTGACCAATGATAGAGTAAAAAACTCCCAAAGTCCAGAGTTCATCTGGATCGTTCATTAAAGAAGATGCATGTCATAAGATCAACTTATTCGGAGTTTGGTCCTCGGGAGAATTGGAGTGTGTAGTGTGGAATCTCCCAAAGCTCGAATTCCCGAAGAAAAAGAGTAGAAGTAGCGTGGTATGATGAGGTCAGCTATGGTGATGTGGACATTTCCTAGACATGCCATGTTCCACCACCTTACGTGTTGACAGTTGTAATATATGGACCCCGAAAGGTAGGGAAGTTCGGGAGTTTGGTGTTCAGGAGAATTGGAGTGTGCTAGGGTGGAATCTCTCGAAGCCCCAAATCCCGAAGTTTCGAAGTGATGTGGCTTGTTGATGTCACTTGAAATGACGTGGACACATGGGATGTGTGCCACGTGTTAGGGAGTTAAGAACCTTTGGAATATTGAAATGCCAATTAGAAAGTGACATATTTCACCCATCTGATTGGGCCACGTGTTTGCTTCTAGTATTTCACCCCGTGGCACTCTTCTCAAGCATGGATGGTGGGGCCCCTAATGGATTCATAAATTAGTTAAAACCTTGGTGAAGTGTTTAGCTAGATCGGGCCTAGAGTAACTTGGTCACAGTGGATGAGTGGTGCCAGATCTTGCAGTTCAGAGACTTGGAACTTCAGAGGAATTATGTTCAAGAGTGAAGACTCCCAAAGGCCGGATTCTACCTCGATCGTTGATCCCCGAAGGAAATGTGGCAACAGATTCTGTAGTTTGAAGACTGGGCACTCCAGAGGAATTGTGTTGCAATTTCTTGAGTCGGGAAATCCCGGAGGCCAAATTTAATCTCAATCGTCAACCGATAGAGAGTACATGGAGGCAAATGAGGTAGTCCGGAGTCTTGACACTCTGGAAGAATTGAGAGTATGGACAGTTTGAAACTCCTGAAGCCAGAGTCCTAGAGTAGATAGTATTCATTGGTTATCAAAGGGATGTAGACCATTGATGTGTTGGTTCTAAATTCGTCGATACAACACTTTGGCAGATCTATGCAGTAGTGCTTCAAAAACTCCTGAATCCGGAGTTCCATAGTAAGTCTCAGTGGTTGGTTGTTGAGAAGTCGTGGACCGTTGATCCACCGCCCTTTGCGAGTTCACAAATTCGGCGCTCCGAGGAATTGGAAGGTTGGGGATTGCCAAAATCTTCGAAGCCCAAAGCTCCGAAGTTTCGAAGCCTGAGGCCCAAAGTAATGAATAAGAGCCTATCGGCCTAGAGCTTGGCCACATCCCATGGTCACCTAAATTAGAGGCTGAAGAAAAGGGGCTAGTAACTGAAAATGAATTGGAGAACAGAACAGGGCTCAAAGATAGAGCCGTGGGTATTCTTGATCGACCAAGACCCACGGAAAATGGATTCTGTTATTCTTTTTGTTGAATCATATTGGTTTATTTTGGAAAATTATTAAGTCTAATATCCTAACAAAATTCGATTGACTACACATTTTGCAGAGTTAACAATTGTCAGAACTGAACCAAAGTGTCACATAGTGCAGAGGAATGGAGGAGGCACATGATGCTTACAGTTCGGAGAATGAAGTTAGAGGAATGGATGTCCATTTGGGATTTTAAGGAACAAACTTCAATGGGCATGGAGAAGAAATAGATAAAGACGTGGGCATGATGAAAATCATTAAAAATTTGCAAAAAGATGTCCAAATTCACCAAGCAAATAACAAAAGTCTTATGAGATCCAAGAAGCAATAGGAAAACTTCAATATGAAGTTAATACGGAACTTGGAGAGAATTGAAAAGAAGTTGGATAAGGAAAGTGGATCCAGCAAATCAGAGAGCCACAAGTTCCCTGATGTGGAAAGGAGAGAAAGAAGTGGTAACAGACGTCACCAGCACTCACAAAGGAATTCCAAAAGGAGGCCACACAATAGTTCACGTCCATCTCCTACCAAAAATCATAGGAGATCTTAAGTGGATGAACTGAAGGGTGAAATGAATAATATCAAACCTCCTACTTTTGATGGAGAGCACCAAAAGGATGAAGAGGATGAGACATGGCTACTTGGCATGAGGAAATATTTCCAATTGCATAATTATTCCTCTCATGCAGAAGGAAGAATTGTAGTCTATCAGATGAAAGGAAAATCATCCATGTGGTGGGATCATCTCATGATAGTGCAACACATCAAAGAGAAGAATGTTACATGGAAGGAATTCAAGAGACATTTTGAAAAGAAGTACTTAACCAAGAGATACTATGAGAAAAAAATGAAAGAGTTCTTTGAACTTAAATTGGGTAGCATGACTATAGATGACTATGAAAGGATATTTATAGAGTTGTTGAAGTATGTTCCTTTCATCAAGGAAGAAGCAATCAAGATCCAGAGATATCTGAGTGGAATTACATCTTTTATTAGTGACAAAATCTAGTATGATGATCCTAAAACTATGGAAGAAACCATAAGGAAGGGAAAGTGTTTATATGATCAACATAAGGAAGTTTAAAAGGGAGAAGAGACAGAAGGGGAACAAGCCACCATTGTTCAGAAATAGTCCTCAAGGACAACCAGTTTTGAGAGAGCCCAGGATGGCTGAAGTAGGTGGGAAAATACCAAGGCAGACACGCATGCAATGTTGGGGTTGTAAAGGATATCATAAGTATAGATATTTCCCACACAGAAGGGACAAAGTGAGAGTTGTTCACAATGTTCAGTAAGCAGAAATAGTGGAGGACATGGGTAGAAGAGTACCAAGAATATATGCAACCCTGGACAACAAGCAAACTGAGTTTCAATCACACATAATTGAAGTCGAAGGTATGATCAATAACCATGCATTTACTGTTTTAATTGATTCAGGGGCTAGTTATAGCTATATAGATCATTAGGTAGTGGAAATATTTCAATTACCAAGAAGCAAGCATGGGAAACCTTGGTTGGTGCAGTTGGCTACATGAGCCAAGAGAAAGGTTGTTGAGTTGGTTAAATCATGTCCAATGGGCATGAATGGACTGAGTACCAAGGAAGATTTGGACATCTTGCCTTTGGGGTCATATGACTGCCTAATTGGTATGGATTGGTTGGACCAACACCATGCCATATTAGACTATCATAACAAGGCATTCACTTGCCTGGACGAGGAAGGAAATTGGAGATCATTCCAAGGAATTCCCAGGGAAGTTACTGTCTGATAAATCTTAGCAATGCAACTGAAGAAGTGTTACAGGAAGGGATGCCAAATATTTGCATCCCATATGGAAAAAGAACCTAAGGATAAGGTGCCAAAATTGGAGGATCATTCAGTCCTAAAATATTTTGATGATGTGTTCAAGGAGATACCAGGGCTACCCCCAAAGAGAGATATTGATTTCTCTATAAATTTGATGCCTAGGGAAGCTCCAATATCAAAGACTCCCTACTGGATGAGCACACCAAAACTGAAAGAACTGCAAATGCATCTTGAAGAACTTTTAAAGAAGGGGTACATACACCCAATTATGTCATTTTGGGGTGCCCCAGTGTTATTTGTGAAGAAGAAAGATGGGACCTTGAGATTGTGCATTGACTTCAGGCACTTAAATAAAGTAACTATAAAGAACAAGTATCCTCTACCAAGGATTGATGATCTCTTCGATCAGTTGAAGGATGCAAGGATATTTTCAAAGATAGATCTCAGGTCAAGATACCATTAGGTAAGGATTAAATATGAAGACATCAGAAAGACCATCTTCAGGACAAGGTATGGTCATTATGAATTCACAGTGGTGCCATTTGGGTTATCAAATGAACCATATGTTTTCATGTTCTTAATGAATGGTGTTTTCCGAGAATATTTAGACAAGTTATTATTGTATTTTTGGATGACATCCTTGTATATTCCAATATAGAAGAAGAGCATGAGCAACACTTGAGGATGGTGTTACAGGTGGTAAGAGAGCACCAACTGTTTTCTAAATTGAGCAACTGCTCATTTTTCCAAAACCGAATTCACTATTTGGGGCATATAATATCTGAAGACGGAATAGAAGTAGACCTCGAAAATATTGAATTTGTTAAAGGATGGAAAACACCTAAGAATGTGACAGAAGTCAAATCCTTCATGGGTCTAGCTGGCTACTATAGGAGATTCATTGCAGGATTTTTGAGGATTTCTCACCCAATCACATCCTTGGAAAGAAAAGGGGTAAATTTCAATGGACAGAAGAATGTGAAAAGAGCTTCCATCAATTGAAGCAGTTGTTAACCAGTGCTCCAATTCTAAGGATTGCAAATCTGAATGAAGAGTTTGTGGTTTGCACAGATGCATGCAAAGAAGGAATGGGTGGAGTCCTCAATCAGAATGGGTTTGTGATATGCTTTGAATCCAAGAAATTGAAAGAACATGAAAGGCTCTACGCCACTCATGATTTGGAGTTGGCATCCATATTACACGCTTTAAAAAAATGGAGACACTACCTCATGGGAAAGAGTTTTGAGTTGAGGATAGACCATAATGGTATGAAATATTTGTTTGATCAACCTACTTTAACTTCTAGGTAGAGCAGATGGTTGGGATTCCTCTGTGAATATGAATTTGATATCAAGCATATAAAAGGAAAGGAGAACAAAGTGGTTGATGCACTCAGTAGGAGAGTCCATGAACTACATGCTACAACCATCGGCATGTATCAAACCGATCTTAAAGACATAATTGTGGAAGCTGCAAAAATAGATTTGTAGTACATGGAAATGGTAACAAAGTTACAACAAGGTAAGATGCTACATAAAATAGAATATTTTATATTGGAAGTTGATGGAATACTCTTGTACATGAACATAATTTATGTACCTAGTTCTCATGAATTGAGGGATATGATATTGAAAGAGATGCATAATGTGCCTTATGTTGGGCACCCTGGATATCATAAAATAGTGGCAGCAGTCAAGAGACATTACTATTGGTCTGACATGAAGAAATAAATTGTTGAGTACATCGCTAGATGTATGGAGTGTCAAAGGGTCAAATTTGAGCATAGACACCCAGCTGGGTTGCTACAATTGTTACCCATCCCTTAGTGGAAGTGGGAAGTGGTGACAATGGATTTCATCACAGGATTACCTAGAACAAAAAAGCAACATGATTCCATCATGGTGGTGGTGGATAACCTTACAAAGGCTTCCCATTTTATTCCATTCAAGACTACTCAAACGACAACTAATGTTGTTGATATTTATATGAGGGAAGCAGAATAATTGCACGATATTCCCAATACAATTGTGTCTGACAGATACCCAAAATTTACCTTGAAGTTTTGGAGAGGATTATTCAAGGGGTTCAGAACGAACCTGAACTTCAGCACAACCTATCATCCTGAGTTTGATGTGTTATCTCCCAAAATAGCACCGTCATTTTGGGTGATAGAATGGGTCAAAAAATTTATTTCTATGAGTCATGACTTTCAATCTTCAAAATCTCAGCTTTCGGCAGTTAACTAAGTCTGTGAAAGTTTACTTAACTGCTGAAACAGGCCAATTTCGGCAGCGAATATGGTTTGCCTCTATCTCTTTTAAAAACTCATTTTCCTTCTCAGCCTTTGAAAGTCACTTTGTCTAAGATTGCTTTGCCTCTAGGGTTCTCAACCTGCAAATGCAAAAAACACAAATAAATATCATTCCATAGCTTTCGTCTTTTAAATTTTGAAATAAAATGTATATGTTTATTTCAAAAACATTTCCAAA
>JZKD02S1131273.1:312707-324945 GCA_000966675.3 Picea glauca | reverse complement strand
CCAGCAGCACTCTGGGCCTCATGGAACGATCGCTGTGAAACGTATGGATCCTGCTATCTATATGCAGCAGCCACGGTCTTCTCTGCCCTATATGCAGAATATGTTGCAGCGGGGACATATGCACACAGACAAATCGAGGTCACCCAATTCTGGTTAAGAGCATGGCCTGATCATGAGCTGGTTCATTGTTGCCTCTTCTTTTTTTCTAATATCAGAAATGGTTCTTCGTTTKTAAACTGTTTTCCCTGCAGCGGATCATATGGGTTTTTCTCCTCTCTTTCTGTTTCCAAGATTACCATGCAAATTTGTAGTTTATGGTGCTCGATTCTGCACTGCAAATATGCTGTTCTTTTGCAGCAAAAGTGCAGATAGAAGAACTATCAAATTTTGGTATTTGTTTTAGGTTTTCCGTACTGTTTCTGTAACTGAATACGTCGGCTTGCTATGATATATGAAACATTTTATTGCTTTCACGCAATGTTTATTTGTGGTTTTGTTTGCAGTGAATTCAGTGGTTAAATTTTATTTACCCTTTTTTATGGTCATATATATCTGGTCTGGTAGGAACTATTTTAAAATCTACATTTCATTTCAGTGATGATGTTTACTTAATTTTTAAAACCCTCAAATTAAAACAGTCAAATTGACGGGTGAAATACAAATTTATCATATATATTTTTTATTTATACATCTTATTTTTAGAAATTGTAAGCATTTCCAAATAAGACCATAAATAAAATCAACTATTCATATTCTCACATCGACACACATATAGCACCCACAATGTTGACACTCTTAAATGAAACTAAAATACACACAAATTGTTCCCATAGTGTGTCATGCAAATTGTAATCTTGCATCATGCAAGCTCAAGCCTAAAGGTTGAGAATCACATTATGCAAATTGTAATACAGCATTGTGCACACTTATGGACCATGAGTATGTTATATAAAATGCCAACATCTGAGGAAAGAGTATTGAAATTGAAGGGCCTTTTTGTTATCAATAAAAACAATAAAACTAAAAGAATATTGCCATGGAAACACATGGCTAGAGAGATGCTAATGATTTGAAATCTAGTCACCTTATTGTTGTGACCATTGACCTCTCTATACAAAGGTATTAAAAAATTGTCATTATAATAGAAGCAACAAAAACACATATATATTTCCTAATGATTAAGAACATATATTTCCTCCTTAAAAATCATAAATTCAAATCCAAAAATAGTAAAAATACTTATCATTTTAAGAGAGTATACTTGTTTGGTTTTTCTTTATCTTTGTACTATTTTTCATTCATTATTTTTTTCCTTCACTTTATTTGAAAAAATGTAAATGCAGATATAGAATAACTTATGTTCTTGAGTTTCTAATGGAGGCGCATGGGAGGTTGTTAAGAGTATAAAATCTAACATAGCTCTAGCCCTTGAATTTATTGGAGGCATTCGATCAAACTGACCTAAACTTGGTTGACCAATGTATAAATCTTTTCAGCTGGCTGGCATCTTAAGACTTTATAGCTGTTTTGATTCCCAAATTTTCACATAATTGGCAAGGTAGATACAACGAACTCCATCTATAAGCTATACAAATAGCTCAACCATTGCTAGTATGAATGCCTTGGGTTGTAATGATTATTGTTATTTTGCTTTTCAATAGAATAATGTGAATGATCGATTTCTATATTGGCCACGTATACCATTCTTATCTTATCTACGTGCTTGTTTGTATTGATGCTTTGTTTTGTTTATTCAACATATGAATGATTAAATTTGTATTGATGCTTTGTTTNTAAACTGTTTTCCCTGCAGCGGATCATATGGGTTTTTCTCCTCTCTTTCTGTTTCCAAGATTACCATGCAAATTTGTAGTTTATGGTGCTCGATTCTGCACTGCAAATATGCTGTTCTTTTGCAGCAAAAGTGCAGATAGAAGAACTATCAAATTTTGGTATTTGTTTTAGGTTTTCCGTACTGTTTCTGTAACTGAATACGTCGGCTTGCTATGATATATGAAACATTTTATTGCTTTCACGCAATGTTTATTTGTGGTTTTGTTTGCAGTGAATTCAGTGGTTAAATTTTATTTACCCTTTTTTATGGTCATATATATCTGGTCTGGTCATATATATCTAGGAACTATTTTAAAATCTACATTTCATTTCAGTGATGATGTTTACTTAATTTTTAAAACCCTCAAATTAAAACAGTCAAATTGACGGGTGGAATACAAATTTATCATATATATTTTTTTATTTAAACATCTTATTTTTAGAAATTGTAAGCATAACCATAAATAAAATCAACTATTCATATTCTCACATCGACACACATATAGCACCCACAATGTTGACACTATTCCCATAGTGTGTCATGCAAATTGTAATCTTGCATCATGCAAGCTCAAGCCTAAAGGTTGAGAATTACATTATGCAAATTGTAATACAGCATTGTGCACACTTATGGACTATGAGGAAAGAGTATTGAAATTGAAGGGCCTTTTTGTTATCAATAGAAACAATAAAACTAAAAGAATATTGCCATGGAAACACATGGCTAGAGAGATGCTAATGATTTGAAATCTAGTCACCTTATTGTTGTGACCATTGACCTCTTTATACAAAGGTATTAAAGAATTGTCATTATAATAGAAGCAACAAAAACACATATATATTTCCTAATAATTAAGAACATATATTTCCTCCTTAAAAATCATAAATTCAAATCCAAAAATAGTAAAAATACTTATCATTTTAAGAGAGTATACTTGTTTGGTTTTTCTTTATCTTTGTACTATTTTTCATTCATTATTTTTTTCCTTCACTTTATTTGAAAAAATGTAAATGCAGATATAGAATAACTTATGTTCTTGAGTTTCTAATGGAGGCGCATGGGAGGTTGTTAAGAGTATAAAATCTAACATAGCTCTAGCCCTTGAATTTATTGGAGGCATTCGATCAAACTGACCTAAACTTGGTTGACCAATGTATAAATCTTTTCAGCTGGCTGGCATCTTAAGACTTTATAGCTGTTTTGATTCCCAAATTTTCACATAATTGGCAAGGTAGATACAACGAACTCCATCTATAAGCTATACAAATAGCTCAACCATTGCTAGTATGAATGCCTTGGGTTGTAATGATTATTGTTATTTTGCTTTTCAATAGAATAATGTGAATGATCGATTTCTATATTGGCCACGTATACCATTCTTATCTTATCTACGTGCTTGTTTGTATTGATGCTTTGTTTTGTTTATTCAACATATGAATGATTAAATTTGTATTGATGCTTTGTTTCTATCTTCTCTTTGCTTGTGTTTATATTTGATTTATTTTTTTTGTTTGGAAATTCTTTATGTGTTTATGTTCATGGTTTTTTCTTTGCTTGTGTTTATATTTGATTTATTTTTTGGAGGGATGTTTTGTTTGGATATTCCCTATGTACTTATGTTTATGTTTTTTTAGTGGATTGATGTTTTGTTTGGCTTATTCTAGTTTTTAATCAATTTGGAATGGTAGAGTTATATTGTTACATTATTGTAAAAGATGAAAGTATTTATATATATCAATATTTGCTATGTAATTTTAGGTGAAAGAATATGGGAAGCTGAGTATTTTTGGAATATTGAGGGCTCAACAAGAAGAAGGTTTATTTAAGAACATCACATATCACTTACAAAAAATGATTTTAGGTGGGGAAGATAACAACCATTCCTCTAATCATAATTTAAAGAAAATGTCATTTTCTAAAAAAATAATGTAATTAGATTTAATTTTAATGTCATTTTCCAAACATTACTTAAAAAATGTTATATATATTTATACCTATTTTAACAATTATTTTTATGAAATTTATCTTAAAAAATATAATTTAGAAATTTTCATTTTTGCCTATACTTATACTTATTTTATAGGCAATATTGCATTTCAATGTTTTACATGGCAAATTATGAAAAAAACGTTTCTATTATGTTGTAACACTTAGCTCGAAAACCATGCTATCTCACTAGTTTCACTATAGTTCTATATTTAAGGTTGCTTTTTGTTTCACTAGAGTTCTACATTTAAGGTTTCTTTTTGTTTGAGTTTATAAAACTATGTACGTTATTTGTCTACTATGCTTTGCACTCCACGTAGAATCCCAAGATATATGGGATGACTTCCTCTAAGTTGGGAGTCTATTCAACTCTAGGATTGAACAACTCTGCACTTTTAATGTTATTCACGAGGAACAATGTTACTCATGAGGGACATGAGATTATTTCATCATTATTTTGATTAGAATTGTTTTGTAATTAGTGTTGAGAAGTCCAATGTTTTAGATCACAAATTTTAAAAATAAAAATAGGAATTATATATATATATATATATATATATATATATATATTTTAAATTATATAATATATGAAAATCTACTTTAATTTGTGTTAATATGATGAAGGTTAAAATGTATGTTGTGTGTTAAGTATCAAATATTTGAATATAAAATATCACAATAATATTAAAGATATTTGAATACAATCACCACACAAGATATACGAAATAATATAGAAAACCACCACTTTATTATATCAAACTCTTCAGGTAGGGCAACACCATACAATGGATCCTATTATGGAAGAGATCATCTTCTATTCACTTTCCTCTTCGAGGGGGCATCCTCCTATTGAGCTACCACTTCAAATGCAATAATTCTTCTTCAACCCCCATTACATTACTTGAACCCCTTTATATAGTGTTACCAACCACCTAAGATCATTCTAGAGGAGGAATCTTCTAGAAGAAGAACCTTCTAAGAAGTCCTCTTACATTTATTATATCTAACTACCATAGTGGGCCCTATTTAATACTATAGTGGACCTAGTCCACCTTACATTGAATGACCTCTATTATTATAACTATGGGCCCTCTGCCCCCACCACTACCTCTCTAGCTGCCTAACATTCCATCCCCCTTATGAAAGCGTTGTCCTAAACGCTTGTTATGAGGGTGTACAACCATATACCAGGGTCCCATGGATAAGTGTGAACCATAGTGTTAAAGTAGAATAGAGAACCAGGGTCCCATGGAGAAATGAAAACCACCATGCTAAAGTAGTCCAACTGCGATTGTAAATCGGGGTCCCATGTCCAGGTGCTCATGTGAACTCCATGCAAAAGATATTAGAACCCAATAACCAACTGAAAATGATGCTCCACAGATTGACACATGTCATGTGGATCCAAATAAGAAGATCTATCCACATAGTGGGAAAGGGGCACAGCTGAATCTGGAAGGAATAATACCACTGTAGAATATGCAGGATGGACACTGGGAATCATAACTGGCTCCTGATTTGTTATATGGATTTTCTCTACAGAAAGTGGAGTAGATTTATCAAAAAGAAGATGGAAGTTGTTGTCATCCCAAAAATGAAAACTATTCATATACCAATCATCACAATCGTCCTTGTAATCACACTTTCTTGAGTATATTCTCATATTATGTCAATGGACATGGTATTCCTAATAAATATCTCCTGCACTGCAAGTCTTCTCTCTTCAACAACTTCCATATCACGTTGAAAATTTTCCTTGGAGGCTTCCATATCATGTTGAAATTTTTCCTGGAAGGCTTCCATATCACATTGCAGGTCCATGAGGATTTGAAAGTGATTATCCATTGGAACCACCACATATAATATACCAAAAGAAATCTCTTGAAATTCTCTATCCAATGGAACTAATCTAGTAGCAATCTGAGCACCATGTTAAAAGTTATGAACTTTGCAGTCTTGTTGCCGTCACGAGAAAGCCCCAAAAATGGTTGATTTTAAATCAATGATATGCTCACTTCTAGAGATCTAATTTGGATGATTTTTTTTTGAAATTGGGTGGAATTGTGAGAGGAACTCATATATGTAATTTTTTTTGGTGAAAATTCATCCCCAGGTGTTACATAAATCAGAAAAATCGCACGAACATCCGTGAAAAAAAAACAAACCCTTGAAAATTGCATATTTTAAAATGTCGTAACTCCACTTCCCGGACTCCGTTTTGGATCATTTTTTTTTAACTTGGGTGTTTTTCTAAGAGGAACACAGATCTACAATCCGTTTCTACAAATTTTGCACCAAAATCTACATAAATCGTTTGAATTGTCACGACCCTCTTTTTTCTTCTTTGAAAAAATAAATCTGCAAAAAAATAAAAATATTTCCCCATAATGTCTGCCAAGGAAAGAGTTATGATACCAATTGTTAAGTACCAAATACCTGAATACAAAATGCCACAATAGTACCAAATATATTTGAATACAATCACCACACAAGATATATGGAACAATATACAAAACCACCACTTTATTATATCAAACCCTTAGGGTAGGGAAACACTATACAATGGATCCTATCATGGAAGGGATCCTCTCATGTTCACTTGCATCTTCGAGGGGAAATCCTCCTATTGAGCTACCACTCCAAATACAATAATTATTTTTCACCTCCCATTACATTACTTGAACCCTTTATATAGTGCTACCAACCACCTAAGAACATTCTAGAGGAGGAATCTTCTATAAGAAGAACATTCTAAGAAGTCCTCTTACATTTATTATATCTAATTATCATAGTGGTCCTTATTTATTATTATAATGGACCTAGTCCACCTTAAATTGAATGACCTCTACTATTATAACTATGGGCCCTCCGGTCCCCACTACCTCTCTAGCTACCTAAAATTGTTCATTTCATTATTAAATTTAATAAGACTAATAATGGTTAAGTTTTAAGATTTAAATTTTAAAAGTTTAAATGTTTTATGGATAAGGGTTTATGATTAAAGGTTATGGAATATGATTTGTTTTAAGAGTTAAATTTAAAAAGTTAAATTCTTTTATGGATAAGGGCTTATGATTAAAGGTTATGAAATATGATTTGTTTAGGGTTATGAATTAAAGGTTTCACTTGAGGAAAAGGGTTATAAGTTAAGGGATGAGGTTAAGGAATATAGTGGAAGGTTATGGGTTGAGAATTAATAGTTAAGAATTTGGGAAAATTGATGATTAAAGGATTGAGGGATAAGTGTTATGATTATGGTTAAGATTAAAGCTTTATGACTACAATTTTGGGATTGGGATTAAACATCTTCCACCCTGCAGTCATCTTGGGCAAGGTATAACCCTTGTAATTATATTAGCCCCCCGAGATGAGTATGAACTTGCGTTGCAATTCTCCACCTGAACGCAAGAAGAGGCAGTGAGTCGTATTTTTCTGCTGTGGTAGGTTTGGCCAAAGTCCTTTTGATCCAACCGTAGCTTGCAGCAATAGGCCTTCATTGTCTTCACCCATCCTACAATCTTACGTATCTGTTACGGAAAGAATGAATTACTCTTTCCCCTTTTCAAGCAATGTTTTCTGAGGTTATCCCTTACTTTTCGGGCTTTCTTGGGGGGTTGGTTTTTCTATCGAAGATAATGAACCATCAAATAGAGCTTAATGAATAGCCGAAACACTTCACTATTAGATACATAATGAGCTATTATAGAGACTACGTTCGGGGAAAGAATAGGGGTGAGCAATCCTTCCTGAAGATCGCCGGAAGCATGGATTGAGCAAGGTGTTCTTGGTCAATTGAGATGACTGGGATGATAGTATTACCATGGTGCTTTGGGCATACATGAATGCTTGTCAAACATTAAATGAAGTACGCACCCTTTAATTTGGGATTGGGATTAAAGATTTAATGTTTTGTACTTATGGATTAAGGATTAAGGTTTAGTGTTTATGTTTAAAGGATAAAGTTTAAAATTTATGGTTTTAGGGTTATAAGTCAAGGTTAGTGGTGTGGGAGTTATATTCTTAGCATTACAAACTAGGGGTTGAAGTTTAATGATTAGATATCGATAATGAGCTTACTAGTTCCAAACTTGATTCTTTATGAAGTGGGATAGAATTGAATTATTGATCTAAAATGGATTACTATATAATTTTTCATCATTTTTGGTAGTTTATATGATGAAGAATAAGAATTGTGGAATTTTAGGACCAATCCTAAAACCTATTAACTAGGGGGGAAATCAAAACTTAGGGCCCAATAATACACTCTTTTGGAGGTAAAATAGAAGGTGCCATTAGTGTGGTGGATGGCCTCACAGAGTAGTAATATTTGAAACAAGTTAGTATGCAATAAAAACATAGTTTGTATGAGAATTTTATGTCATTCAAAAAATACATGTCAATTTGACCACCACAATACCAAGCATATGCCACGTAGCACATTCATTACTAAGACATGTGGAGCTATCTATGTCTGGAATTTCATGAAGATTCTAGAGGGTAACAAACCTAGGTTCCTAATCAATAGTTAGGGAATGTCAAAACACCTACCCTAACCATAACAACTATCGAGACATGTTAAAATTGATACATGAGGGGAGAAAGGGGTTCCATTCTATTTAGTAAAGAAGTCTTTTGTTCCATATCTAAGTAGTTCATACGAGTGGGATAATCAAACAAAGAAGAGTTGTAGAGAGAGGATCAATATCTTCCATACTCGAGGAATTGTTGCTTCTATATCTCCAATAGGGATACAAATTTGTATTATTTATAAGTGAGATACATAACATAACATAGAAGGAAACAAGACTTGTAAAACTTTGTAAAAAATAAAAGTTTCCATTCAACTCATGATTGAGTAAATAGGATCTACAATTTTTTCATTGTAACTTTGATAAATGAAGAAAGGCAAAGTATTCATTTTGTAGGAGTTATTCCTTAGTTGGGTTTCTAAGGGTAAAATATCGTGTCCATGCTTTTAATATAGTATATTATTTTTTGTAGTTTTGTAGGTTATTTATATTGATTTAAAATCATTTAACTTAAGTAATTTCCACAAAATAGAGTATTCTCAATGTCTTTTTGCTATTTATTTTTATATGAGTAGATAGTTACTTTAAGTTGTGAATAAGTATTTAGTGGAATATATCTACAACAATTTATAGATCGGAACTTGTATATGAGAAAATGTTTTGTCTTCTTGAGAGACGAGATATCAACCATGGGAAGATACTCAAAGTGATAAAGACTCCAAGGGTTGCATGTGATAATCAATAAATTCAAGGGAAGAATGAAGATCTAGGGAAAAAAGTCCAACAGTTGGTAGAAGAAAATGAAGGGTTGCAAAAAGAATTAGAAAACCCTATTAAATTCCTCATTTAAACTATGAAGGAGGTAGAAAAGTGTAGAAATCAATTTACATGAAGTAGAGAAATAATTTTCAATGAAGTAAACAAACTTGAGGAAGAGAATGATCAAACTATTGAAAAAATGCACACAAGATTTGCCAAGCTCCATGGAATTGTTGAAGAAGTGAAGAGGGAATAAAAACCATCCATCTCTACATGGGATGAACAAACCTTGATTGACATTTGCATGGTAATAACATCTATGAAATCCTCACTCAATTCAAATCAACAAAGGAGTCTTTTGGTAGTTTTGAATTTCACACCAAAGGAGTAATCTCACTATTGTTGGAAATGATGGCATATAATGGTGGATAACTTGGTAAGGAAGTCCAAGGAATTATAAATTACATAAAGGTTGTGGTAAGGGTGCAAAGATTGTTTAGGGTCATACCCTAACCCCCTTACTTATGATAATTTATTAATGTATGAGGCCACCTTCCTTGAATAAGTCCCACTAAATAGTTAGTTAATAACATGGGGGATTCACCTTGTTGACCAATATCTTATCACGTTCATTCATAAAGGAGGTTTTTAAATTGTGAAAAATAGAGTCAATATATTGTAGGTAGGGGTGGGGGATGTGGGTATCATGGGGTTTATAGGTATTGGGAGCTATAAAAAGGGGTATTTAGTAAAAATATGGGTTTCGTTTATTGAAAGATGTATTGGGAGGGGAGTTCAACAAAAATATTTTTTGGGGTGTTTATCAATATCTAGTGAAATTAGGGGTATTCTATAATATCCCATGAATGAAGGTGCTATGTCACAGGTTCACTAAGTGAAGACCCCATGGTTAGTAATAATTCATTGTAAAAAGAGTCCTCTTTATTAATAAGGCCCAAATTAATTCGTAGGCCCTCATTATAAGTGGGCTTGTAGGTAGTTAAAATTAGCTATGGATAGTTAATGTTGAGTAGAATATTATGTAATGTTTTGTCAAGAATTGTTATTGTATTTGGATCTTTTCTCTTGGAGGTTTGCCCCTTGAAGAGGCAAGTGAACATCTAGCTCTCTATCATTTTATTACCAAGAGATATTTATCGGGGTTTATCTATTTATTCTTATGTTCTTTGTGGATGTATCTCAGGAGGGGGTGAACCACAGTAATCTTGTTTCAAGTTCTGCTATGAAATAGTTATTCATGTTTACAATAGGCTAATTCATGTATGTGTGATGTAGATATTTGATTTTCCTATGATGGATGTTTATCTTTGATGATCATGTTGAAATATTCATGTGCAGTACTGTTAAATGTATGTTTAACTATTAATTGATAAGAATCTAACCTGATACACATAAATAATCAAATAATGAGGAAAGATTAGCTAGAATACAGTGCACAAAAGGGTCTATTAGATATGAAAGAGCGTGTCTGTAACGTCCCCGACCACCATCAGGCTGGGCAACATCACTCTGTAAACATCGCTTTCTCTGATACCATTTTGTAATGTTCCATGACTGCCCACTAGCAGGTCGAGACCACGCTACCTCAGACATACACTGTATCCAAGANATTAAGAACATATATTTCCTCCTTAAAAATCATAAATTCAAATCCAAAAATAGTAAAAATACTTATCATTTTAAGAGAGTATACTTGTTTGGTTTTTCTTTATCTTTGTACTATTTTTCATTCATTATTTTTTTCCTTCACTTTATTTGAAAAAATGTAAATGCAGATATAGAATAACTTATGTTCTTGAGTTTCTAATGGAGGCGCATGGGAGGTTGTTAAGAGTATAAAATCTAACATAGCTCTAGCCCTTGAATTTATTGGAGGCATTCGATCAAACTGACCTAAACTTGGTTGACCAATGTATAAATCTTTTCAGCTGGCTGGCATCTTAAGACTTTATAGCTGTTTTGATTCCCAAATTTTCACATAATTGGCAAGGTAGATACAACGAACTCCATCTATAAGCTATACAAATAGCTCAACCATTGCTAGTATGAATGCCTTGGGTTGTAATGATTATTGTTATTTTGCTTTTCAATAGAATAATGTGAATGATCGATTTCTATATTGGCCACGTATACCATTCTTATCTTATCTACGTGCTTGTTTGTATTGATGCTTTGTTTTGTTTATTCAACATATGAATGATTAAATTTGTATTGATGCTTTGTTTTGTTTATTCAACATATGAATGATTAAATTTGTATTGATGCTTTGTTTCTATCTTCTCTTTGCTTGTGTTTATATTTGATTTATTCTTTTTGTTTGGAAATTCTCTATGTGCTTATGTTCATGGTTTTTTCTTTGCTTGTGTTTATATTTGATTTATTTTTTTGAAGGGATGTTTTGTTTGGATATTCCCTATGTACTTATGTTTATGGTTTTTTAGTGGATTGATGTTTTGTTTGGCTTATTCTAGTTTTCAATCAATTTGGAATGATAGAGTTATATTGTTACATTATTGCAAAAGATGGAAGTATTTATATATACCAATATTTGCTATGTAATTTTAGGTGAAAGAATATGAGAGAAAATGATTTTAGGTGGGGAAGATAACAACCATTCCTCTTGAATGTTATTTTTTAAAAAATTAATATAATTAGATTTAATTTTAATGTTATTTTCCAAACATTACTTAAAAAATGTCATATTTATTTATACCTATTTTTACAATTATTTTTATGAAATTTATCTTAAAAAATATGATTTAGAAATTTTCATTTTTGCCTATACTTATTTTATAGGCAATATTGCATTTCAATATACTTATTTTATAGGCAATATTGCATTTCAATGTTTTACATGGCAAATTATGAAAAAAATGTTTCTATTATGTTGTAACACTTAGCTCGACAACCATGCTATCTCACTTGTTTCACTAGACTTCTATATTTAAGGTTGCTTTTTGTTTGAGTTTAGAAAACTATGTACGTTATTTGTCTACTATGCTTTGCACTCCACGTAGAATCCCAAGATATATGGGATGGCTTCCTCTAAGTTGGGAGTCTATTCAACTTTAGGATGGAACAACTCTTCACTTTTAATGTTACCCATGAG
>JZKD02S1131273.1:235918-251018 GCA_000966675.3 Picea glauca | reverse complement strand
ATTGAAAGTAGAAGATACAACCTGATCGCCTTGATGTCGCAAGCTTCCTTTCAGTGACCCTTGGTTCCAATACACACACTTTCTCTATACTTGCATGAAGAAGATCCAATTCCTCTTGATAGACCAACTAGAGCCGTCAAGCCTCTGTCCAAGCAGGGTTCTTCACACAATCCTTCCACCAATTATTCATTCAATATTGCTTAACCTTTTCCATGAGAAACCTTTCAATATATAGGAGAAGGAGAGATGGTTACATGGATGAGGATGATCCCATCAAATTTGAGAAGTCAGTAAAATGACATCCATACGAATGCCAACTCATTTTCTAGAAGATTCCCTTCTAGAACCCTCGAGACCTCTTCTCTTTCCCAAGCTTGAAAATAGGTTCACACCCTATGTATGGAGAAAACTGCGAGAAGTTCGTACCCTAGGTGTAGGTGGCCTGCAAGAATGAGGGATTCTCGCACCCTAGGTCATATGCAGCCTGTGAAATCACTTTGAAAATATGTTTTTTGGAAGGAGATAAGGGCCACTTTTCTCAGGCAAAAATTCCTTGTTGGGAGCCTGAATACACCATTGTTAATACATCACTAGAGTGACCAAAACCATGTGTAACATAATGCCCCCCAAAGTATGAGGCTGGAATCTGTGACAGCCGAAATACTTTGTAAACTGTGTGTGTGTGTCAGAAACCAAGAGTGCACCTAATCGGAAACCTGCAAACAACCAAGCATCTGTAGAATATAATACTAGTTCTGAGGTAGGCATTCGCATACTCAGACCACAATGAATGTCATCGTGAACGTGGGTCGTGGCCACCAATCATACACCATGGATCCATGCCATCAAATATACTGCATAGTCACCGGGAATACACTATGGATCTATGCGGGAAGACTAAAGTTATGACGACATAGCCATGTGACATACAAAGTGGATCTATGTGTCAGCAAATCATACATATTCCATCGCAGTCCAGATCAAAAAAGATGAGACCTGGGGTCTTCAATCTCGTCACCTAAAAGGATGAATCTAGCCATGTGATTACAAGTGCTGAAGTCGAACATGGTAGGAACCACTTGATTACCGGTCATTGATGAAACCGTTAACAAGTGCAAGGGAAATAACCATTAATGTCAATGACTCCCAAGGTACACTAGTACAATCCAATGAATGTGAATAAATGAGATGAGGTCGAACATTCAACGGAATCTCCCGATCAGGGGTCAATGATGAAAACCCATTGTCGAAAGTGAGAGAACCTGCCATTGAGACATGCAAGTTCCAAGGTACCAAATAATTTCTAAGTCTTGTTTCCGGATAATGCGTTGGAGTCGACGGGACAAGACTTGTCACAGGAGGGCCTTGATGTATCCACCATCAATTACATGAAATAAGTAACAGATTTTGAAGGTGAAACAGAGCATGAATATAGATGAAAATGGACACAGGGAAGTCCGACTTGGTAAGAATGGACAACTGCAGATGGCCGACTCAATAAAGGTTTTAGATGAACTTCTCTTGAACATATGAACGACACGACCAGGGATTTGGCAGCACTGACTCAGAGACAAATCAGGATATGACCTTGTAGCAAGTCGAATGAGAGACAAATGGATTTCCCAAACCGACTTCCAATAATGAATAGGGGGTGTCATGTTCAAGAGAGGCACTTACTGCCAATAATATGAATATGAAAACACATCCCTTTCCCAAATTTTCCCCCACCATTTCTGGCGAGTACCTCTTTATTTTTACGCAAACTTGAGGAGGATAACATATGCTTGTTGATGTAAGCTCATCCCTTGGATGAGTCCCTTAGAGTATGTTTAACGAACCCTATGAAGGAGTGGTTCGGTCCCATTATGGGTCTTTCAATGTTTGTTTAACGAGTCCAAAGATAGAAAACTCGAAGGTTTTTCATGATTATAGAGTCTGGAAAAACACTCAAAAGAGGACTCTCTCAGTTCCTTTTTTGTAAAGTAGTCTGATGAGACCGAAAAAGAGATAAATTATCACCCGACAGACGTTTTCTTCAAATACTTTAACAAGCGTGAAAAGAACAAGGTCGCTCGACAATCTTTTCATGTTTAGAGAGTCTGAAAAGAGCTTAAAGAGAACTCCAAGGGGTTCCTTTTTCATATAACCTTTATGAGCCTGAAAAAGTGATAAAAGTGTGATCGATTACGTTCTCATGTATTTTCGATCATGAGAACGAACAAAGACCAAGCTCGAGGTTTTGTCTAAAAACCATAAAAAACAATTAATAATGCGATGAAAAAGAGAAAATATCCGTACTCCTTCGTGTGAACTTCAAAGTCGTTATATCTGCAAAAATTCGCACTCATAGGGCTATTAGGCATTAGGTTTGATGAATAAAACAATATAAAATAAAAAAAAATGGTAAAAAGTAAATATAAGTGGGTAAAAGGGCTTTTACCATAGTCATTGTGATTTTACCAAGAATTTTGCCCAAAACCCCTCTCTTGCCCTTGAATTTCAGTGCTCAATCGCAGAAGGTACAAGCAACCATTTGGCGAACCGTCTCCATCAGCGAGGTAAGCTCCCTGTCTTCTACCTTTTCATGGTTCAATTTTTTGTTTTCATTGGCAAATTTCAAGGTTTTGAGTTTGTTTTAGGGCCACAACTTGCGCCCAGGCATTCTCGCAGGCTAGCCATATGGGACCTGTGAGAATGCATGATTCTCACAGGTGGCCCCAAAGGCACCTGCGAGAACCTCGCACTGTGCTAAAGGGGCACCTGCGAGGGCCACAAAATGAAAATTCACTTTGATTTTTGCTCAATGAAAAATATGCCAAGGCTTGAAATGAGTTGCTGACTCTCTTCTTATGGTTCTTGTGTAGGCATTTGATCATTATGATGCTGGAGTGGCACAAAAGAGAGCATGAAGAGGATGATGCTATTGCCAGGAATGACCCAGGCATCGTTTCCACTCTGCGAGACTGTGGTCTCTTGAAATTCTTTCGAATCCCGGGCATGACGACCCAAGTTAGGTTATTGGAGTACCTCGTTCATATGTGGGACGTGGATCAACAAGTATTCCACATGGGAGTCCACACATTGTCCTTGGATATCGAGGACATTTACTTCCTAACAGGACTGTCATGGTGTGGGTACCACGCTAGCTTGACCGGTAGCCGAGGTGGTGGGTTGCCTATGAGTGAGTATTGTCGTCAGTACTGTGTTCCAGAGGCGGAAAGAAGCAAAGGAAAGGTGGCCATTTGGGGGGTCCAAGATTTGACCCTTTGCACCATATTGTTCACCATTGCTCGTATGGTTGGGAGAATTGCTCCACACATGGCTCTCCAGAGCTATTTTCAGTATGCCATAGAGTGTACTAAGCCTCGAGTCTTTAACTGGTTAGACACAGTCCTTCCTAGCATAAAGAGGCAGTTGACAAAATGCAGGAAAGATGACCTGAAGCACTTTGGGGATGGATCACTTTTGGTGTCCTTCTTTCTTGAGAGGGTTTCCTTGCTGAGATTAAAGGTTGAGTGGGGTTGACCGGCCCCACAGGATGTGAGGATGTTGAGGTGGTGCAACCTCATGGCCCGACACGTAGCTGGGCCTATCATCAAATACAATGATTCCTTCTTTGACTGGTTGCAGCCACAGATGTTGATGGTTGATGACTATGCCTATGCCAGATTGGATTTCCGAGGGGATCCGGATTTATCCCTACCTGAGGATGCTCAATGGGGTGACCTAGGTAAGAAGTACACATTTTGTTCTTTTAAATGTTTTTGTAATTTTTATCATATGCAAATATTTTTATGTTTTCCCAAGAACTAATCAAAAATCTCTTTTGAAAGACATAGATGTGGGGCCATATCGACCTCCAGGTACGTCTCCTATTCAGTGATGAGGAGAGGTGGCTCCAGTGCCGTGATGGGATGCTGAAGATTATGGGGTAGTGGAGAAAAACTTGGAGGGGTTGATTGCTGACATTCTGTACATGACTATCAGAGAATTTCCTCGGCGTTATCAGCGCCATACTATGGGTGTGGCAGAGTCTATTGGTCAACTGCTTCGTAGGGTTGCCCGGGCAGTTGTGTGTTATCGTGAGCGCTACCCATGATGTTACTTTGTAGAAGCTACGAGCTTCAAATTTTGAAATTTGGTCCTTGGACAGAACTTTTTTGTAAAAAACTTCTGATCATTATATACATATATACAGATTTTACCGACTTATCTTGTGTTGTGTGATACATGTGATGTGATTGGTTTATAAATGGCCCAAATGTCTGTCTAATACATAGTAAGCCAATGCATCAGTTAATGTATTTATACATCTAGGAATATGCTGATACTCAATATAATCAAAATAACATTCTAAGAGGCAAATTCGTAAATATATCCGTAATAAAGTGGGACTTCGAATAACATAGACATTACTTAACTGTAGTACTACTAGCTATGAATCAAGCCATACAACCAAGTGACAGATACCGAGCGAGATAACATCAATCAACAATTTGATAACGGTGCTATACTCTGCAATATTGTTGGTTGCACGACCGAGACACACACCTCGTAGAGTGATAAGTTCATTTGTAGGGGCGTAAATTGCCCAAGCAGCAGAAGCAAGGTTTTGAGTACTATGGCTAGTGCCATCAGTGAAGCCAATGTGGGGTAGTGAAGACTCTGACATCTGGAAACCAAACACAACGTAACATAAGGGTAGAGACCAAATAACAAAAAAAACATACTATAGTAACACACAAGAAGTATGATACAATAAAATTCAAGTACTCATGCACAGGTGATCTTAGGCACAATATTTCTTTAAGTACAACCCATTTCTAGGTTCACTCAAAGGGATACCATCGTAATCTACTAACTCGTAAGCTCCTTTCTCCAGAACTCGTCTAACAATGTAAGGACCTTGCCACATGGCTTCAAATTTTCCATCCCCTAGAACATCCCGATCTTGTTCGTAAAGGAGAACTAGATCACCTTCAGAGAAAATGTGAGGCTTGATATGCTTGTCGTATTGGGCCTTGACACGTTTCTTCTAGGCTTCTATGACTAGGGTAGCGTCGCGTCGAGTTTTGTCTAATCACATGAGATACAACACACATTCTTCTTCGGTAGAAGTGTTTGGTAGGAGTTCGACGGCTAGTTTTAGGGAGGGTATCTCACATTCAATCGGCAAGATGGCTTCTAGACCATAGACTAATCAGAATGGTGAAAACCTGGTAGCAGACTTAATGGACGTTTGGTAAGCCCACAATGCTGAAAACAACATTGTGTGCCAACTCGTTTTGTGAATCCCTATCATTTGTCGAAGCATGGTTATGAGAACTTTGTTAATTTCTTCGACTTGGTCGTTGTCTTGTGGGTAATAGGGCGTTGAGTTTTCATGGCAAAGACCCAACTTTTCAGTGAGTTCGGACATCATGAAGTTTCTAAAGTGGCTACCGTGATCAATGACGATAGCCTGAGGAACACCAAAATGAGCTATGATGTGATTGAATGTGAATAATGTTGCGGTCTTCTTGATATTGTCAAATGTCGGCATCGCCTCAACCCATTTTGTAAAATAGTCTACGGCTACAATAATGTATCCATGCCCCCCGACTGAGTGAGGGTGACATGTCATGAAATCGATACCCCATTTCACAAAAGGACCGACGGAAACCACAGGGTGAAGAGGAGTGGGATGTCATCATATTTTATGGTTGTAGGTATGGAAAGCGTGAAATTTTTGGACGACAATTATACAAACGTTAAATAAAGAGGGCCAAAAATACCCAGCTCGTAAGATTTTATGGGCAGTGGCATGCCCAGACATGTGACCACCACAGGCTCCAGAATGGCAGTCATTTAGGGCTTTCTTGGCCTCGTCAAACATGAGGCAACATCGAAAAACTGAGTCAATCCCACGACGATAAAGAGTATCACCGAGGACAATATACTAATGGGCTTGGTAGCATATTCGACGACAGTCAGTACTAGACAAATTGGGCTAGAAAGTTGGGGTTTGTATATATATGATGATATCTCTGTACCAAAGATCATCGGAACTAATCAGGAAAAGGGATTCATCAAGTAATGAATTGACTGCCACCTTTTCCGTCTCAGAGTAGGGAATGTTGCATATCAACTCGGCAAACACTAAGGATTTCTTGGACTTAGCGCGTTTGAATTCCAAGTGAAACTCCTGGAGTGTCACGATCCATTTGGAGTATTTTCCCCCTAGTAGTTGACATGTGAGAATGTGTTCCATAGGGTTGCAGTTAGAAATTACCGTAGTCTTGAGAGAGAGGATATAGTGCCAGAAATGTTGAACTGCTTGGACGACTGCCAACGCCAGTTTTTTAACATGTAAATACTTGGTTTTGGTAGGCATTATACTTTGACTCAAGTAATAGATGACATGTTCATCATGAGAATCATCCTCTTGGACGAGAACCATAGCGATGGTGTAATCTGAGGCTGCGAGGTAGAGGAAATAATTGTGACTGTAATCAGGGGGGAATAGAAGTAGAGTACGTGTCGGGGAGAGTTTCAAAGCATCAAAATATTTGTTTGCAATGGTATCCCATACAAACTCGGACCCCTTTTTGAGTAGTTACGTAAATCCAAGAGTTAGCTTGGCATAGTTCGAGATGAAACGACGAAGAAAGTTTGCTTTTCCTTGCAAACTTTGTAGCTGGCGAAGCAAAGAAGGAGGAGGGAGATTGAGAATTGCCTCAACCTTCAAAGAATCTACTTGGATCCCTTGATGTGAAACAATAAATCCTAGAAGTCGACCGGATTCTACACAGAAAACACATTTGTGAGGATTCAAGCATATATGGTAAAACCGACATCGGAGGAAAATGGCTCGGAGGTGTATTGGATGATTGACTCGGCGCATAGAAAGAGCAGGTAAGTCATCAAGATATGGCTGCATGATGTCCTTGATATCATGGAAGGCATAAGACATAGAGCGCTGAAAGGTTGTGCTAGCGTTTTTTAGACCGAAATGAAGTTTCCGATAGGAAAAAGTGCCCCAAGGACAAATAAAAGTGGTTTTGTGTTGGTCCTCGGGAACAATATTGATTTGATTATATCTAGAAAAACCATCCATCAGAGAGAAGATTTCACTTTTGACGCAATCGTCGACAATCTGGTCAACGAAGGGGGTAGGAAAGTTGTCTTTAGGACATGCTTTGTTAATATCCCTATAATCAACGCACACACGAATTGTGCCTTATTTATTGTCGATTGGGACAAGATTGGAAACCCAGTCAGTGAGAGCCACCGGATAAATAAATCCATCTTTGAGAAGTTTCTCGACTTCAAGCTTGATAGTGGCCGCTTTGCGTGGGTGGACTAGACGAAGGCATTGCCGAACGGGTTTAGCATCTGGGTATGTCTTGATCTCATGTATCACAATGTCAGGGTCAATACCCGACATTTCTTCATAGCTCTAGGCAAATATGTCACAAAATTCTTTGAAAAGTGACTTGTAGGTGATGATTTCATCAGGGGAACACGAAGCTCCGATATGCACATTTTCGACAATTCCAGGTTTTATGGATATGTCGAGGGGAATGGTGGGTGATATATTGCTTAAGTTCCCTTCAAAAAACACATCGTGTGTTGACTCGGGAATAGTATAAATGACGACAACAGTCGACAAGGTCAAGATCCGTTGGTATCTCTCGATGGTGTGTTGTTCCACGAAGAGGATGGAACGATGATGTCCATCATCCCAGGGGGTGTCTTCCATAACAGAAATAATCATCTCATCTATGGGAAAAATGATGTGAAAAGGATCTGGAGACAAATCACCAAGAGAGGGGGTAGAAGGGGTTGCTGATTGAATGGCCTGATAGGAAGATCTGACTGGAATCAAAGGCATTTCGTCACCATAACGAAGATGATTGTCGGGGTTGGGTACCAGCCATGGGTCATGAGATGCAGGGGTTCCATGAATAGAGGTGGAGATCATGTTTGTTGAAGCGACAGATGGATGTGGAACATTGGGTGGTGGGATGGGGAAGGTACCCATTAACGAGGAGTCTTTAAGAAGACCTACACCGACGTTCTCATATCCAGGGGGTTTGCCATGAATGATACATTGCTAGTACGCAAATCCAAGTTAAAGAAGGCTAATTGGTTGATGGTAATTACCTTTCCTTGATGTGGGAAATGTACAACATGAAAAAGAGTCGACACAACTACACGCATGGAATCAATCCAGCTACGGACAAGCAAAATATTGTAATCGAGAGGAGCGTCAAAGACTTCCACTTCAACTTGGACCGTTTTGCCTTCTAATGTGATTGGCAATGAAGGGAGGACGCCGTAAGGATTAAAACCAGAGCCATTAAAGGCTTTGAGTGTGTTGTGGGATTCAGTCAAAGAGGAAGAGCTGATGGCTTTCCAGTAGGTAATAGACATGACACACGTCGAGGCACCCTTTTCGATAACAATTCTACAAATGTTTTTGTTGGAGACAATAACTTGTATTTGGAACACAAGTTGAGGGGGTAACCTTGGAATGTGATCTTCCAAGTCAAAAATTATTAAATTTGTATCCGTAGGGTCAATTCCACTGTTATATTTCAACAGTGCCTTCCATTGTATAGGAAAACTTTGAAGGACTTCGAGGGCTGACATCGCGGATGGTGCTTGGGCCAGATCTTCAACAATACTATAGTTCTGGGCAGCACGAGCATGAGGATTGAAAGCCAATTTTTGAACGACGCCCTTTGGAGGAGGGAGAAGGACTGTGTCAAGGTTCGGTCTTTCAAGATGAAGAGGACCGTTGGTAGGTGCAGTCATGGGAGATGGTTGGACCAATAAAGGAGGTATAACATCAACCTTCTCTTTAGAGGAGGAATAATCTTTGGCTCGAGTGGTAAGGGTGATGTCGTTTTTCTTTGAATCTCATGTACACATTAAGACATAGGATGCATTAGAGGGGGAGGGTTGGTCGTGAATGACCAATTGGGCCTATTGTTGAGAAGGGAAGGGTTGTGACAATACGGATAGAGTGGGTGGTTTTGGGGTCCCTTGAAGGAACTTAGTAACCTCGACTCATCGTGGACAATCCTTAGTGTAGTGATCATCACCACAGATAAGACAAGGGTATCGGGGTTTGCGCTTATCCCTATCTTCAACAAGTGGTGTTTTGGTTCTTTCTATTTGCAAATTATTTTTGTCCTCCTTATTCTTACCCTTTCCCTTTCTGGATTTGTTTTTACCAGCGGGGGTAGATTGAACAACATTTACCTCGGAAGTCTTGCTGGTGGGAGGGGTAGGAGATGGACCATTTTGAACATTAGAAGAAATGGGTTTGGGGTTGTTGCTGGAGGTTTGGACAGAATGTGGTTGGGCATGGAAAGTGCCAATCACACCGTCGGCCATATGAGAAGCAGCAGGGGTAGTTGAAGTGGCGGAAGTAGAAGGACGAGGTGCATCAGGGAGTAAGTCGTAAAGAGTACCCGTTTGTGAGTAAATGAGGTCAAGGTATTGAGCACGACTAATGGCCTGTTCTTCTGTGACAACTCCACCCATGGCGATGTCATGACCGATGTCTTTCACAAATGATTTCGTGAACCATTCTGCCAGCAACTGATCGGGAAGTTCGAGTTTGATGAAACGTCGTCTCTGTCACCATTCATGAATGTGATTGGAGATATGAGTGGCTTTGGTTTGTTTAAAAGTGCTCAAAATCTCGGTCCCTATTTCATAGTGGATCGGTAACTGGTAGTGGGTGAGGAAAGACATAGCGAGGGTGTTGAAGTTGGTGAAGAAACCTCATGGTAATTCGATATACCACTTCACGGCAGAACCTGTGAGAGTTCGTTGAAAAAGGCGTAAACAAATAGAGTCATCCATCAAGGAGTTGGATGAGAACCAAAGGTGAAAATTCATTACATGATTGTTCGGGTCCTCTCCCGCTTTGCCATCAAATTTGGGGATGTCAGATGGCAGTTTGGCTAGTATATCGGGCCATTGGGGAGAGTGACGGATCGTATCGTTTAAAATCCTCGACAGATCCGGGAGGTCCAAAGTGACTAAGAAAGGTAACTATCTATTCACATGTGGGTACTAGTGGATTTTCAGAGGGAGTCCCGTCGGCAAACCAGTGGGACCATAAGCAGTCTGCATATAATGCGAAGACCCAGGCAGATTCAGTGGTTGTTGTGGAGGAAAGTAACTCATGGGATTGTATCCTTGAACAGGGGCGTGGGGTTGAGCAATAGAGCCCCAAATAGGATTCAACGTACCTGGATATGGTTGACCTATGCTAGGGGGTATAACGGACATAGCTGGAGGCTGTTGCCCCCCAGTCGATTGAGGATTACGTTGTATCAGATGGTTCCAATACTCGGCCAAGAATGGAGGTATGTTTTGTCCGTAGGGTGGGGTCGGTGGGGGTTGTGCTTCGATTGGGGGTTGTGTTCCAATTGGGATTTTCCCTGCAAGTGGGGGTTCAGTTGGGCCTCCTTGGTGAAATTGTCCACCAATAGGAATCTAGTAATTTGGTGTGAATGACAAAATGGTGCCACTAGGATCAACACCTCCGATAGAGGATGGAAAAGGTCCTCTGAAAAGGGGCAAGGGAAGTGTCAGAATGAAACCGGGAGGAGAGTGCCCGGAAGAAGAGGGACCACCAGGAGTTCTGGATGTGATTTGCGTATGAATGGGAATAGAGGCATTCAACGCACGATATCCAGGTGGAAGAGTCAAGGTGACTCTAGGAGAAAGCAGTGTGCCAATAGGGTCTTGGCTAGCCATGGTAATCCCGGTGTGAGGACTCATAGTATCTGTGTAATGGACCATTTGTAAAGGGAGAGTCAATATGTGGTTAGCTCTCGGAGCTTCAGTACCAGGAAAATAATAAGAAGTAGTAAAAGGTACTGCATCTGGGTCAGAGGTTGCGGGGAACGTGGGTGAGACGGTGATATCAATGCCTGCTCCTGAGCCAAAGAGATCTCATCTAAAAATGCCAGTAGTCCAAAAAGGATATTGACCCTCGGGTCCTAGAAAAGGTCCAGTCGATGATCCAGAAGACAAAACAACCAAGTCTTTAGAAGAATTTACTCTCATAGTATGTCTCTCAGAGTAGGGATGAAGTCGAAAGTCCTCTCAAGAATTGGTAATTCAGAACTGTTCTAGAGAGTCAGTTCTTTCCACTTATGGAGTGGTGACATCTTGGAATTCACTTTGTTGAGGAGATCCCTCTGGTGAGCTGGTAGGCAAGGGTTGAGAACCTTCCAGATTTTCTAGGGGTAAGCCTTGCATTCTACGTGAATGACATGGAGGGTCAATTGTGAACGAGTTAAAAACTTACGAAGAAAATTCTATGGTCAACTTGGGTAAACAAACAACATGTGCTAGTAAAACATCTAGGAAACAACACCAAGCAAACAAGAACTTCTAATTCCAAAGTCACTAGTTGGTGATGAAATCCAACGTCGCAACAACGAGATGAGAAAGTGTTGGGCTAGGGTGGAAAATTTCCATTGACGACCTGCTTAACAGAATTACGCCCTGGTGCAAGCTCCCACACATAATCGTGGGTATACCCTCCAAGGAGCCTGAGTGAGTTTGGCCAACGTCGATTCCAGGTACCGTGAAGACTTTCCCCTTCACAATCACCTTGCGTAAGACCCTAAGAAGATAGGCCACTAAGGTTACCACCAACAAAAATAAAGTTTGGGGGGATAGTCGACAGTCCGATCCACACGCAAGGGCAAGGTATCTAGCCCAAAATCAACTTGAGAGGCTTCCACTCATCATTGTGGGTATACCTTCAAGTGACCCCCATAATACATGCAATCTCTACACCGATATCAACAAAGCTAGGTGAGTAACTCCATCAATACCAATGTGAACTCAGGTTTGACCCTTGTGTGAGAAGGGCTTCCCAGGACAAAATGTTGCAAATGGAATTTGACATTCCTTAACATAAGATGCTATTGTGTGTTTTGTGCTTTGGAGAGTGTATCTCTCTACCTTATTCCAAAGCTCTAGCCTAGCTAATGTTCGTGTAATAGAGTCCTAGAAAAGAGTTACGAGTTAAATTTTAAAATTTGTGCGATATTATTAAAGGATTTTATTACTCAAAGGAGACGGAAATGAAACTGATGTTGTGTGTGACTCTGACCCAACAATGCATAGATAGGAATAAAAAATATCAATTCTTGTTCGATGAATCCTATTTACAAGAGGGAAAGAGGAGTTTTTTGGAACAATCTTGAACTACGACATATAATATTCTTTGAAAATGCAATATCAACAAATCACGACCAATGCCAATTCTCTATTCTTTCTATTTCAACAATTGAATGCCAATATTTTCAAAATAAAAAATTGCTTTTAAAAAGAAAAATGTTTTTTAATTTTCAATAGAAACCACACAACAGTGGTGAAACTAAGAAAAATTAGCAACTAATGAAAAACAATATACAACAAAACCCAAACCAATCTTTCAATGAAGACAAACATAACAAGCAAACCAAACTAGTCTTTTCAAATGCATGAGGGAAACAATTTTCCATGTAATGAGCAATTGAGAAAGACAATTAATCCCAACTTTTAAACCATTCACCGGCTCCCAACCAAACAAGCACTCGGATTTCAGGACCTGAGATTATATCCTTGTTAAGAAAAGGTCAAGAGATAACAGTTGAGAAAAATGAACAAGAAGATCTTTCGATTTCTGAAGACTAACCATTCACAAAATCTGAAGTCAAGAAACAATCAATCAGTGGCCCAAGAAGTTCTCTTCAGACACACATACAAATCTGGGTATCTGGGCATACAAAAGACCTTAATCCCAAAAATTTTCAAAATGGGTTCACAGGCAAGCAGTAATGTATAGTGAGAGAATGGAGCATTCTCGCAGGCTGGTCACAAGCAGAGTGCGAGATGTTCGCACTGGACTGTACAGTAGGGTGCGAACTCCAGTAGTTCTCGCAGGCAACAAAAGCGTTCAGTGCGAGAATGACTGAAACTAAGAAACATTTAGAAAAAAGACAAAAATTTTTAAGGAACCTCTGGACCCAGAGAGTCTTATAGAGTCTCTTCAAGACTCAGAGATTGATAGAAATGAAAATTGGTAAGGTAAGAGAAAATGGCCAAGGAAAAACACCAAAAATCATCAAAAAATGGGTTGCATCACTAGTGGAGTCACCAATTTTGTTATCGGACAAATCAATAGGTGCAGACACTGACAGATCTCCCTGGATCCACCTAGATCTAGAACAAAATAGGACATGACATGACTCTTTCCTTAAGTTGTGATGATTGAATTTGCTAATAAGGAGGAATAAGTGACATACCTTTATATCGCTTCCTTAGGTCTTTGTTGCTCGCTCTTCTCTCCGGTGCTCTCGTGAGGTCAAGTCCAAGACAACACAAACCAACCAAAGTGAAGATATCAAAATGTATTCAACGTCAACTTATGCATATGATCAAGGAATTACACAATAAAGTAAGAGTGAATTTATGGGAAAGGGACATGCAAATGTATCATATTAATTGAAAGTAGAAGATACAATCTAATCACCTTGATGTCGCAAGCTTCCTTTTAGTGACCCTTGGTTCCAACACACACACTTGCTCTGTACTTGCATGAAGAATATCCAATTCCTCTTGATAGACCAACTAGAGCCTTCAAGCCTCTGTCCAAGTAGGTTTCTTCACACAATCCTTCCACCAATTCTTCATTCAATCTTGCTTAACCTTTTCCATGAGAAACTTTTCAATATATAGGAGAAGGAGAGATAGTTACATGGATGAGGATGATCCCATAAAATCTAAGAAGTCAGTAAAATGACAACCATACAAATGCCAACTCATTTTCTAGAAGATTCCCTTCTATAACCCTCAAGACTTCTTCTCTTTTCCAATCTTGAAAACAAGTTCACACCCTATGTATGGAGAAAAATATGAGAAGTTCACACCCTAGGTGTAGGTGGCCTATGATAATGAGGGATTCTCGCACCCTAGGTCATATGCAGCCTACAAACTCACTTTGAAAATATGTTTTTTGGAAGGAGACAAGGGCCACTTTTCTCAGGTAAAAACGTCCATGTTGGGAGCCTGAATACACCATTGTTAATACATCACCAGAGTGACCAAAACCATGTGTAACAAATAATGACTAATTATGACTAATAAACAAGGAATAAACTTATGAAAAATAAATCCTAGGTGTGTGTGAAGTAACTCCAACAACCCCCCTGAACATCATTATGGTGAAAATAAAGAATGGGTACCGGCTACGAGGCCATGTTAGGTACCCAAATACAAAAAATACACTGAAATAAACAAGGAAAGAGGGAAAATATCATGGGAACAAAACCCCCCCTCAAATCACAATGCATAAAATAAAAAATGATAAGGAACAAAAGGCAGTTGCTAAGCAACCATGCCCTTCACTCCAAGAAGACCTCACAACTATGCAAGTTTGTGCTCTTTGAAGATTTTGTTGAAAATGTAGATGTATGCACGGATCTGATGAAGTATATGCATCATTGATATTTCCACAAATATCCACTTTATCTTCTTGTAATGAATAATATCCAAATAAATTTTGGATGAAATTTTGAAAACCGTGCGGCCGTTTCCAGAAAAATGCTGAAATTTTGTTGATTTTAAAATGATCATAACTTCACTTTCCGGACTCCGTTTCGGACAATTTTTTTTTTGAAATTGGATATTTTCCCGAGAGGAATTCAAATATATAATTTGTTTCTCCAAAATTTTCTCATAAAATATCAGAATGGCGTCTGATGTGCGCGACTCTCTTTTTGTCTCCTGACATGCATGCAAAAGTGTCTGCATGTGACTCCTGAGATGCATGCCATATATCTTCCACATGAATTTCAGAAAACAATTCTGAAATGGAGTAGACATTATCTTCAATTAATGGAATACAAATTTCTACAAAAACTTTTGTAGAAGATTCTTCATAATAAGAAACTTGATCTTCTGATGGCTTCTCTTCTGGCCCTATCTGTTCAACCTCCTGCATGAAATATTCACAATATTCTTTATTCCCAAATAGAACCTCCAATCTGGTCCATAATTCATTTGGATTTAATCCTTGTGATTCTTCATATACTTG
>JZKD02S1131273.1:210294-235721 GCA_000966675.3 Picea glauca | reverse complement strand
CCAATGCAACATCTAAACTCAACTCAACTAGTCAAACTGAAGTGTCAACTGAAAGAGAATATTTTCCAGGTGGAATATTCTCCCCTAAAATATAGGAGATTGGATAATGACTAATAAACAAGGAATAAACTTAGGAAAAATAAATCCTAGGTGTGTGTGAAGTAACTCCAACAGTTGTTGATTGATCTAGTTGTTTTTGTGAGAGATTGTTGTTTTGAGAGAGGGAAGTGCTAAGAGTGAGAGCCTTATAGTATTGTAAGATCTTCAGCTAGGTGTGAAGATCAACCCTGCAGCTAGGTACGTGGGGAGGGGAGAGAAAGAGAGGAGGAGAGAAGAGATCTACTAGCCAAGAGCACAGACAAGAACTGTATGATTCACCTTAATATATTATAAAGCATAGTTCTATGGACGTATCCCTAGAGAGAGGGTGAACCACATATATTTTGTGTTGTGTGTGATTGGTATTCTGTCTCTGTCAATTGATATATTATGATTTCATTACTGTTTTAGATTTGATAAGTATATGTGTAGAGTAGATCCTATCTGATAAGTGATATATGAATGTTTTGTTTTTCTTGTATTAGATCCACTTGATATTCCCCCTGGTTGTAGACATCTCTATCCTGCAACCCCCTCATAACTGCTTTGGGTGAGACTCCATCTGCTTCACAGGTGTTGCCGAAAGGGCTCGTAGTTAGGGCTTGTTGGTGCGCTCTTGGAGCTAAACCCTGGGTCTTCCCTTGTGCCAACAAGTACACTCATCACTTCACTTTACCTCAAGGGGTTACCTTCTAACCATCTTAAACACTTTCCTTATTTTATGGCTAACCCACTTCTAACCACTTGTCAACTTAGTAATTTATCCATTAACTTTATTATTTAAATAATTTATTTTGTATTCACTTTGAATTATAGTACATTCATCACTTCACTTTATTATTTACCTTCTAAAAATATCTTAAACCACTTTGACTACTTTGACCTTTTGGGGCTTCTAGATGACTCATGAGGGTTCTCCAACTTCACATGGACATAACTCTCTAACCATGAGGAGTTATGTGACGTTCCACATACCACTGGAAATGACATGACATGTAATATATATATAGAATAGTATTACCTACAAATATATCAAAACTCATACCGTTATCCATCAAACAAACTTGGGTCCATTACCCAAACCTGGGTTCTCCAACTTTCTTCAAGGGTTGACATCAATAACAACCAAACTTAATCAACAAAAGATACACAATACAATAGAGACACAGATATATGTGGCTCACCTAGTTTGGGCTATGTCCACTAGAGAAATTGTTAGGTCCTTCCTTTATTATTAACCAACAAATGAAGGGATACAACCTACAACACACCCGCTGTAACTTCCTCTTATTTCTCTCATAGTCTCATCTCTCATAATACAATATTCACAATGATGCATAGCTGCAATACATTTCCCTCATAAAAGATGGTTTCCTTCTAGGGAAAAAAACCCTAACATAACTTCTACCGTCATATCTGTGAATTTATAATGAATGGTCCATATTCACAATTAAATTACAATATACATTTACAAGGAAAATTTTCCTTCGGGGGCCCGCTTGCCCCCAGACCCTGCAAAGGGGGGTTACCCCCTCTGCACTTCCCTGCATGGAGGAGTGTACATTCTTCCGGGTTGTAGAGTCTTCATGGGGTATAAACATGGCTGAAAACAAAGACCTCTGAATCAGGAAGATAATCAGGATCCGCAACCAACACCTAATGGTTGTCAAGATTTGCTCCTCCTGAGATGGAAATATATTTCCATCTACTTCTAGGATTTGAGAGATTTTTTGGAGGAACATCTTTCTTTACTCAACAACTCATGAGTACATTTGAAGGCTCCTTTTTGGCTTAGAATCCCTATCTTTCACATGGATTAGTATATGGGGGGGTCTTTTGAGTAAAAAAACTAGAACTTCTACAAAACAAATTTCAAGGCAAAGCATGTACTCGGATGCCTAATGCTACTAAGAACCTATTGTCACCAAGTCATTTTTTGACATGAGTAGATTTCCCCTTTCAATGCATCAAACTTAAATGAAAGGAATGGAAACCAAATTACCAACTCCTATACCTTTTAGCATCTCCCCGGAAATGGCGCCAAAAGTGTCGAGCAATTCAATTGCTTAAATTGATTTGCATTAAATTGTCAACTAGGGAGCTCGTAAGCTTGTGAGATGCCAGAAAAATATATGCAGGAGTAGGAAACTAACTCTAAGCTAAGAAATATGAATTAAAAATGTCAATAACAAACATTGAAATCATATAATCTTATGCTATAGGTCGAGTCCTATGGATTTTCAGCTATCTCTTGGATTCTCAGGGTTAACAACATTCATATCTCTGATGCACACCACACTCTGTCGATCCCACTTGCAGAAATGAAATTTCATAAATGAAAGGCTACATAATTAAACTAAGGTCAATGGACTTGTATTTCAACTATTAACCACATTCCTTTGGTTGAAAAGCAAGAGAATCAATTAGTTTTGTGATCACTAAATAAACTCAACCTTCAATGGCTAACTCTGTAGGGAAACCACACTTGCATAAATGAAAGAGTATAAAGGAATGAACAATAACTCAAATGAGCAACTAATGAAATAAATTCACACAAAAAAAGGAATATATTTAGGAAGCATATACCAGAGAGAGGGGGGCCTGCCTCTCTTGGAATATGTTGTCAAGAAAGACTACAATAGAGAAATCTTGATGTGCAACAACAAACTCTTTATTCCAGCATCAAAATGAATACAATGATCCTTCTCTTCAATATGTAACTCCATGTTCTCCTTCAATTCTCTAACTATTTAACTCTCTAACTCCTTAACTATCAAGATGAATGATATCCTCTCATCTTTATACATATAGGTTCTCCTTCACAAAAATAAAAGGAGTTACAACAAGATGAGATCAGATCCTAAACATGTGGATATTTTCACCACCAAATATTGGATTTGATATAAGATATTTTGAATAAGATAATAACATTATATTCCATGAGATCCATGTACCCAAATTTGTGGATAAGGGTCACAACTTGGCCAAACCACTTAGAAACATAATTGCAAGCTAGTTACCAGAATGACCAGTATTGGAAATCTCAACATAATCCCCTTGTTTTTCATTTTTTGTGGATTTTAGATGAGTGTCGCCTAAATGACCCTATTCTGCACAAAACCCAGATTTTATATTTTCGATATTCCTCTTCATATGTTCATAAAAGACCTGTATAGTTTGACTACCAAAACTGACAATTAGCTGCAAAATTGCCAACACAACTACTGAATTTCACAAGTAAGTTAGGAAACCATAATATCTACTCTAAGTAATCATCAAAGCATGGGAAATAAACTATTTTAGTGTAATTATTCCATGTGAATCTCATATAGGGTAGAAATGGACAAATGGTGAAATATGAGCGACGAAGGGAATTATGATGGAAGGGTAAATTAAATGAAAAATGACTAAATGACATCACAAAATGTGTTATGTTTGAGGTCCAAAATAGAGGACTGGTTTTATCCTTAGATTTGGTGATTTTTGTAAGCTGTTGAGAGGGTTGATTTTTCCCTCAGAATTTCTGAATTTGACAAGAGTTATATAACATAAATTTTGTATCTCATATGTGTTGATGATTCATCTCTAATCTTGTGGTTTACACTGCTATATTTTTCAGTCAATAATTTCAGAGTAAACTTGTTCAATGATAAAACCTAGGGTTTATTGTTAGCTCACTAGGAAGGAATTTTCAGATCTGAAATTAGTCATATAGAGTTGCATATGAAAATTGACAATATGAAGAAAATGGGGGAAAATAAATAAGATTCTATTGCAAGTAGAAAATTACGATGGTGGATCCATACCTCTAAGTGATGAGATTGCTCCAAATAATTTCTCCTTGGGGTCTATTTCTGTGAAGGCTCAATGGTATTCACTGGCTTCCTCTCAATCTTCCACAAGAAAATTGAGCTAGTAGAACTAAAGGTGCAAATTAGGCAACCTTTTGAATCAGAATAATAGAAACACATTGTCATAATTTTTCTACTATGCACAAATGTGATAAGATATATTACCCTATGTGAATGAGGCCTTTTTATGGGTTTCTTGGTCCTCCCTCAATTTTTTACATGAATAATAGGTTAATACTCTTGATATTTTATGAAATTTTATGCACTGGGCACACCATGAGTGATCAAATTTGACAAAATCAACTTAGGAGAAATGTCATGTCCCATTTGAAGGATTACCTAACGTACAAGGCATGGAAACTACCTAAATTCAAATACTCAATATATCTTGAATCCATTAACTCTAAAACCACTCGAATTCACACAAGAATACAATTAAATAATGTAGCAAAAATAAGCATGCATATAGTCATTTGACCCATAGAATCCATTTAAAAATTCATTCACAATTCTAAATTGAACTTAAATCATAGAGTTATAAATATATATTTAAGATTAGATATTGAACACTTATGTTTTCACCAATATGGTCCAATAAATTGTCTATGTACATAAAAAACTTTCACCCAATCATATGCATCCACTACAAATTTCACCCCCAACTTGAGCTATGAGGTCACCAGGGGGGATGAAACTAGCTACAAACTCATAGGTCACTCACCCAACCCAATTTCCCTTAGGTTCAACCCATTTGTTAAGCTAAACACTCCAGGAAATCATCCAGCCATCAAACAATCATGGCATTCTCATCCACCTCCAACACAACACATCTCATTTCTCTACTTAATATTACATTAGAAGTATTATCCTTTCTAGTGCTCTTAGTGTAGATATGAAGAACCAATCTTTTTGTTTATCTTCTAGAGTAACCTAGTAGAATTATACCTTGGTTCTAAGGCACCCAATGAGCAACAATTAATAGGGAAAAGGATTTTGTCTAAAAAACCCAACCTTTATGCTCTCCTATAACCATTCATCTCTCTTCCCAAGTCCACTGATTTATTTTCCATAACTGGTTTTGGTCATTTTTAGTTTGTGTCTTAGTCGAAAACATGTGTTTGCAACTTTTAGAAATTTAATGGTGCTTGAACATGAAAACGGTGAGTGTGAATGAGTCAAGTCAAACTAGAATGTGAAGATCATGCATTAGAATGGAGGAGGTTTAAATTTCCTTGAGGATTGGGTCTCTTACACTTCCCCATGATGATTATACCCAACCTTTATGGTGTCATAACTATGCGAGGTAGGATTCCTCACCAACCACCACATGTATTAAATGATTGGGTTTTAAGTCAAATATGGTGGACAAGATTTAAATAAAGCACATGATTAAAATATAGGAGTTCTTAGGTAGCATAGGATTATTTCCACCTCTTTCATTTCCCCCCTTTCCTCTTCCTCTCTAGTGGATTCATATCACCCTTGTACTCTTTGCAACTACCTTGGACCTTTATACTAATTTTCTAAATAATACTTACATATATTGAACATACCATGGAATCTCTACCACATGGTACATAGAAAGCATAATTACTACAATTACATGCCTATCCATTCACTAGTGGGATTGTTATCCTCTTAAGGGTAGCAACATTTCGATACATTTACAATGGTATCATGTACCAACCTACATGATATATCATGCATCTCTCAGTAGATCAAGATAAAGTCCTTTCTTTCTCATATCGAGACATGATTCCTGACCCATGGTGTTGCTTATTTCAGATGCTCATTTATCATATATATCTTGATGGTCCACGTCACTTCATATATACTCCATGTGTAGTACTTACCTAGGCATGATGATATAAACTCCTGACACGTTGTGAAGTTGTGGTTACCTTACGACTATTGATTATAATTCCATAACATACAAAATTTTATTACTTGCATCGAATTACCTTGGGGAACATATCTCTTGTCAAAAGTGTGTCCTTCTTAAGATGAATCGTACCACTATGTGTTTAGACTATATAGTGCAATACACATCCTAACCATACTAAGCATCTTCCTTCTCCCTAAGTATCACTCATCTCCAACCACATTAAGAAAATTCCATCTCATCATGTATGATCTCCTAGAGGTCAAAAGGAAAGGTCATAATTAAAACCATAAATCAAATAAAGCCATAAATTCTAAGAGGTGAATATCAAAGAAAACAAAGTACAACTACTTCACTATGCCCCCCCCCCACCCTTCAAAGTTCTAAGAGAAAAATGCTTATATAAAGAAAAAAATGATACAGAAAAAAAAAAAATGATTAATCAAAAGAAAAGAAAGGGGAAGTGTGTGCAGAGAAAAGTAGTAAAGCTACCTCTAGAAGGATACTATAAAAAAAATTCCTAGCTAAAATAAATGTAGAGGCATAAAAAGATGAAAAAGGTGACCTATGCATGTCTAAGACTTTGAGAGTCATCACATGGATTATCCCCTTTCCCTTTTTATCACTAATTTCATTAATTTCCTATCTTCTACCCAAAAACTTAGGAAATATGGGTTTTCCTTAGGAATGGACTCATTTAAAATGATCAATAATGTTTCCCTAGGTAAGGCTTAGGCAAGTGTCAAAATTAACTTAAATTGTTATGCTTACTAGGAAATTGTCACTTGGAAATTACAAATTAATTATTTTATAGGAGACTAAACCCATTATATTATGTAGATATTACACATTGGAGTACCATTTGATACATGGAGCACCCCCTCTTCTTTTGAGAACATGCACATTATCATAACTTAAATAAGGGGATAATTATTCTTTGATGCATGGATTATATCCTTAAAAAGATAAGCACTTGGACTAGTTGACCATTTTTTACCCCTTCTAAGGGGGTTAACCACTTATAGTATTATTTTATTGTATTTTGACCCTTTATAAAGGGTAAATCGTTATTTTATTATAAGAGAATATTAAAAATATTGTTTTTCTCATGGTTTGTTAGGGAAAATTATTTTACCCATGGTGTTGAACTTACCCATGTTTTTGTAAATGGTTCATATATAAAAGAGGAGCCATTCTCATTTGATAAAGGATTCAAGAATAAAGGAAGAATTTTCTACCCAAATTTATTGGATTTCTTGGTTGTTTGATGGAGAGTGGCTTGGATGCTTATTGTTGAAGCAAAGAGTGGTACATGTTAGAGAGTGTACTACGGAGAAAGGAGGTAACTTTGACCCTCTACTTATTTTTTCCCTTTTAATTTAGATGTATTCAAAGGAAATATCTTATGGTTTTGCTTTATTATATCTGAGTTATCTCTGAATACTAGTTGTATTAGATTGTTTGCAATCAATTGATTCAATTCCATTTTATAAAAATCCCTAGTCACCTCAAATATGGTGCTTCCCCCCCATCCCATGGTGAGGGAAAAAACCAACACACACAATTTGAATCAATAACCCCAAATTGGATTTGACCCCATGTCCCAATGGTAGGCTGTTTTTCTCTAACTCTTCAACCAAAAAAAAAAAAAATTCAGCTATGTTTTAGTTTTCTTGAGCTTTTCAAATATTCTATTGAAATTACAACTAGCTAATTTATCTATTCAAAAAGCCTAATCTAGAAGTCAAGGGTGTTGAAATATTAATTGTTGAAAGATTAGTTGTTGAAAGATTGGTTGTCATTGATTTGTTGAAATATTGGTTTTTATTGATGTCAACCCTTGAATAAGAAGTTAACAAGTTGCATGTCAAAGTAAAGTAGTTGTAAACATAAGTTAACAAGATGCATGCTAGTTGCATGTTAAAGTAACTATAAACAGAAGTTAACAAGTTGCATATTAAAGTAACTATAAACAGAAGTTAACAAGTTGCATGTCAAGGTAAAGTAGTTGTAAGAGGAAGTTAACAAGTTGCATGTCAAGGTAAAGTAGTTGTAAGAGGAAGTTAACAAGTTGCATATCAATTGCATGTTAAAGTAACTGTAAACAAAAGTTAACAAGTTGCATGTGAGTCTGTAAACAAAAGTTAATAAGTTGCATGTGAGTCTGTAAATATAAGTTAACAAGTTTCATGTGAGTTTCATGTCATCATGAGATCCTATGTGAGTTGCATGTCATCATGAGATCCTTATTAAAACATAGAGAAGAGTCAATTGGAAAATCACTTTTGTGAATATAGATTGGAATATCTAAGGCAGTGAGTGAAAGTCAGTGAAATTCAGTGAAGGCAAAATTTTGCAGGAGCCGGGTGTACAAAGAAAGAGTTAGAGATCCAGGTACTTTGTGTAAATCCACGGGTTTAAGGAGGAAAAGCGCGGACATCCATGAGCTGTAGTGAGGAAAAGTGCAGACATCTAAGAGTAGAGAGTGTAAGGGTCATGGACCTGTGAAGAAGTTTTTTTGAAGATGAGAGATATAAAACTCAGGTCAACTACAAGTTGAAGGTATGTATTCTTGTGTATGTTAGGGTGAGTATTCTGAAGAAATCAAGAACATATATTTCTTAGTGATTCAAAAGAATTTGATATGGAGAAATCTCTTGTGGATCTAGATATGAGGTATGTCTGGTTGTAGTCTTGATGAAATATCAAAATAAGTAGTATAAACATAAGTATCAGAAAAAACAGAAACAACAGGTTATTGGTTATATCAACAAATGTAGTGACACATTGGTCTACATTTATATTTCATGGCGGTTGGATGGGGAAAGGAAAGGGGGTTGTAGCCTCCTTTTGGTTGGAGCCGATAAATTAGGGAGTTGGAGCTTCGTTGAGGTTGCAGCCTGTAAATAAGGGGTTGGATCCTCCTTCCAGTTGTAGCTGGAGAAATAGGAAGTTGGTGCTTCCAATGAATGTACTCTTTGATAAATAAGAAAAGCATTATGTGGCTTTCTCCCGCATTGGGTTTCCATGTAACATTATGGTGTACTGTGTTTATGTGATGTGTGTGCATTGAATTATGGTTTTTATTATATATTGAATGCTCATGATATTTATTGGAGGTTTTATATTGTGATTAAAAGTACTAATTGTGCTCATACTGATTCACCGACCCCTCTCATTATTCCAACAATTGGTATCAGAGCAAGTCCTTCAAGAAGTAGTCTAACCACTAGAATTAGATCATGGAATACGATAATATTTGAGCACCAATGTTTGATGGTTAGAACTATACCTTTTGGAATAAAAGGATGAATTTTTTTTTACATGCGCATGGATTTGATGTTTGGAAATTAGTAGTAGATGGGTATAAAGAACCAACTAATCCCCCAACAGACAGAGATGGAAATAAACACAGTGAAAACAACTCAAAGGCTAAAGGTACTGTTAAATCCTAGGTCTGCACCTTTCCCTTCTATTCATCCAGCTAGCCCATCCATCTGTCAAACTAGCTTTTACTTAGTTTTTCTTCATGATGTGTTGATTCATTCCAATTTATTTTTGTCATCTCTTATTTTCTTTTATTAGTTCCTTGTTCTTTATAAGGTGAAATTCAAGTCATGATTTGAATTAAATAAGTCATATCACCATGATTATGTCATTGTTGGGTTGTAAAAAGGATAACTTAGGCCTATTGATGCAAAAATATACTGATTACAAGAATTCTCCCATTCTTGCAAACATCACACATGCATTATTTTATGAGTTTTAATGTTCTAAGAAATATTTAAAAGTTTAAATGAAAGAGTGTTGGCTCCTAGCATGTGATCACATCTTCCTATACACTTGATATCGTGCACATTTATTTCCATGTGCAACTATCATTGCAAGTTTATGTTAAGATTGTGCAATTTTGGACCTCGAGCAACTATCATTGTAGGGTTTGGTGCAATTATGATTTCATAAATTTTATGAACCTGAAATAATGCATACCTTCGACCACTATCCTCAACAGAAGCAGCCAGAGCATGACGGTGTCACCCCAATAACATTGGCAATTGAATAGAATAGAGCTAACAAGGCTCGAATTGTTCGAAGATATACTTGAAATAAGGGATATAGTTATCAGAATAGAATGGTTTGACTTCATATGCACCTTCAATGGACATCACACAAAAGTTTCCCTAATCTTCACGCATAAATTCGATGGGTTCCAGATTCAAATCGGGGACACAACCTTTCACATTACAAAGCACTTCATTGTTGGGGCATGTGCTCTCTCGATTAGTGGTGAGAGATGGATTAAAAAAAGTAAATTGCCAGGTGAAGTTTGTAATATGTTTCTGGTGGCAGAGCATCAAAACCCTAATTAGAGCCAGGGAATCCCAATCCTTTGGCTTAAAGAAGAGTGGAGGGGTGTTCTGCCTACAATTCAAATATATATCACAGGAGAATGTAGATTCTCAATCGTTCAATGTTATCACATTAGATTCCTCATTCATTTAAATGGTGACAAAGAACTAAACCTCCCTTTATATATGCTTAAACGCCTAACTAAAATGTCTGAGACAATCCAAAATTACCCATAATCTACTCATAGAAGACTATATCAATAGGGGTTCATTAAAATACCAGTTCTCTTTTTCTTTAAGAGAATTGGAAATGCCCTGGATGGATTTTCTGGTGTCTTTAGGGTTATAAGAAGAATAGGGAGTTAATCAACCACAAGAAGAATAGAAGAGCGAGGTTTCCCAGGAAGCTAGGGTTTCTCCTAAACTTGGGAGTGCACCCAAATATACCCAATGAGCCAAGGAGAAAATTTTACCCAAAAAAGGGAGGACACGATCAAAGAAATCAAGATCAATTACTCCACCAAGGGAGGAAATTCCTCGAACAAAATTAAGGTCCTATACAACCAGATAGAGGGAAAGGGAAAGTGGTAAGGTCTATGTTAGGAACTATATCAGAAATGAATAAAAACGGGACAACCAAGCATGCCAATCGTCTCCTGAACATTTTGAAGCTAAGCCTATGACCATTGATATGCAGGTAGACAAAACTCTCAAGATAAAAACAAGCAGACAGAGGAGGACTGAGCAGGTCAGTCCTAATATTGTGGAAGAAAAATTTGTGTCATTTGAAGATTCCCTTGTAGCCAAAAAGAGAAAAAAGAGAAAGGGGATCTAGGTCCCTAAAATGCCAACCAAACCCAATAGAAAAACCAGGCTCAACAACCAATTAAGGTTGAATTCCAAGGCATTGTTTGATCCATCCTTAAAATACCAAAATCCTGTAGTGATTGAGGACCAGGATAATAATGAATACCTCTATGAATTTTACAATATGGAGGAGATGTCTATGAATACCTAAAGTGTCAAATATTTTGGTGTGAAAAAGGAGTACATTTTTTATCCAGAATTAGAACAAAATGTGGTGGAGACTGGTCCATAACTTGATTAGGATTTTGATGACATAAGTCCAAATATAGAGCAGGTCCCTGAGTAGATTCCATGGGATATCAAACCAGATATAAAAGGAAAAATGTTAATGGTGCAAGAACCTATGAGAGACACCACTGATAAAAAACATGAGAAAGCATCGAGATATGAAATGAGACCAAGGAAATCCAAGATTTCCATTGACCTCAATAAACCTATTTTAGAGGAAGAGAATGGGCTAAAAAATGGAAGCAAAGTAAGGGAAAAAATCAAGCCAAATATTGAAGCTGACAGGGACATAGATGAGAACAACCATCAGTTGCAAGTTCTCAAGAAAAAAAATGATGACATGAGGTAGCAAATCCAGAATCTACAACAAGAAAACCAAGCTCTTGAGCTGCAACACACAAAGCTACAGAAAAAATATCAGAAGCTGCAAAAGAAACACTAGAAAACCTACATTTTATTGAAGGAGATTATGTAAATACCTATTGTTGTCAAAAGGTAAAAGAATTCAAGACCTATGCCAGCTTAGTATACAACTTTTCAAGGTTTGTCTCTAGTTATTGGCATGCATGGGAATCAATGTAGAGTCAACTGCCAGTTACAACTTATGAAGACTCTTGTTATGCATCTTTTCACTTTAGTTATCAACATTAGTTCCAGTTGCACTAATAAAATCTCTTTTAGTATAGTTAGAGATACTATTTCCACTTGTAATAAATTGCTATTTTTTATAAGAACAATGTTTTTTTTTAAGGTCAAATTGATGGGGAGTTATCCCTAGGAATTGACACTTCAAATCAACTCCACTCAGTTTAAATAAATGTTTACAAGTTGTAATTAGGAAGTAACCGTGAAGTTGTATTTATAGGATCTAGTTGTAATGTAAAGTTGAAATTCATAACTTAGGTCTTAGATAGGTGATCGAATCCTCTCTTGATGAGGATAAATAGATGAATTTATGAATGTAAGGGTGTTCAATTTTGGGGGGTATCAAGCATCAAGATTTGGCTATGCTTTGAAGTATCCAACTGGTAAGTTTTTCCACCCAGTGAATATAAATTCTGGTGATAGACTATTTTCTCTTCAACTCTAGTTTGTCTTGTTATCTTATCTAAATGCAAATTGGAATGTATGCCAAGAATTATTTTCTTTCCTTTCAGCTATTGTATCAATGAACTATTTACTATAATACAACCTGATTTCAGCTATTGTTCACTGAATTGTTTATTGTTATGAAACCTGTTTGAAGGATTTGTGTTTAGATACCTCTTTTAGATATGAAATATCATTTTATGTCTGAAATTTCATTCAACAAGTGAAAAATTGTGTTCGTGTTAGTATTTCCTCTGTTTTTATCTCTACATCTTTATATGTTTAACAGAAGGCATGCCATCGTCTAAGGAGAACCTTGCAGTTTATGATTGTTGAACAATCCAACTAGATATATGTCTTTGAAAACCCATCTATCAGCTGACCATCAAAACCAACAAACTTAATCCACAAAAAAAAATATTTCCAACAACTGAGGTGTCCTAGATATTCCTTCTAGCAGTTAGGTGCATACCTTAGGACCAACAACTGAGGTGGCCTAGCTCTTCCCTCTAGCAGTTAGGTACAGACCTTAAGATGAACATCTTCTGGTGTTGTTTCCGGGGAACAAAGTAAAGAAGAATATTTCCCTCGAAGAAAAAAAATGATCAGATATGATCTTTTATGCTGAACAAAGACCAGGCACAAAATTGACTAATGTATTTCACCTAGTGACTCCACTAAATGAAAATCTATTAAGGAATTTGGCTCCCAAGAAGGGATTCAAGAAATCAAATCCTGAGCATACTAAAGCCTCAAAATTCAAAGTTGACATGAATGGTGACACAAAAACATTTGATCCAGATAGATAATTAATTAAGTATACCATTTCTCAGAGACACCCCTTTCCATCTAAAGGAAATTATACATCTAAAAAACATACCCCTTTCCTCAACAAAAAACAACCTGAGATTTTTATTTTTGAAAGCCCCCTTGTAATTAGCCCTCATATATCTCCTGTCTCAATTTCTACCTCATCATCTTCTCAAGCAACCAAACCCACATCTCCTCCTCATCCTCAAATCCCTGTTGTCCCAAACATCATTGTCAATAGGATGGAAGCCATCATTATAGCCAAGTATGCACCTTTAGTGTTACCTCAAAACTTAAATGCATTTCCAATAGGTGACTACATGAAATATCTTTCAAGGAACAATGATGAGGGAGATGTGACTATTGAAGAACATCTGGTAGCATTTTACATCTTTGCAGACAATTTTAACATTGAACATACACATGTATGGATGAGGTTGTTTGTGCAAAGCCTAGAAGGAGAGGTAAGGAAGTGGTTTCGTGGTCTAACTCCATCTTATATCATAGTTATTGAGACATTGGATGAGGCCTTTCTAAAATAATGGGGAGATAGGAGAGATTACATGTACTACATCACTGAGTTTGGGGCTTTAAGAAGAAATAATAGTGAGTCTATGTCAGACTTCACTAAGAGGTTCAATAATATGTATAACAAGATCCCTGATGAGATCAAGGCAAATGAAGCCTCAACCAAGATCACATTTGCAAATGCATTTGATGTTGACTTTTCTCTCCTGTTAAGGGAGAGGAGGTCCACCACTTTTTTTTTATATGCAAGAGGTAGCCATTGAGGTTGAGTCTAACATTCTAGAATTAGAAAAATTGAAGAAAATATCAGATAGGGACAAAAAGAAGCAGAGGGAAGAGATTCCTTCTTCTTCCAACCGAGTAGAATCTGACCCAAAGCTAGATGAAGTGACCCGAACCTTGAAATCCATTACTTCAGAAATAGCTAAACTGAAATGGGAGGCCAAGCATCCCGACAAAACACATCAAGATGTTGTAAATAGGAACACTAATCAGTTTAGAAGACCTAATAATTCCCATCAAATCATGCAGAGGGAGAGGAGAAATGTTGAATATCAGAGGGTTGTTCCCCCCTTTCAGAACAATGAAGTTGAGGAGATGGATGAGAGTAATGACATTGGAGATGACTCTGCAATACTATTTAATGAAATTGACCTCTATCCTAGTCATCTAACCCAACAATACTATGAAATTTCTTAGTTGTCAAACCAGTTTGATGATGATGGAAAGGGAGAGGAGATATTTCAAAGTTCTCCCCAAAAGAAGTACGAATTAAGGACTAGGATAGGGGGTCCCAAGACAAATACACCCAGTAAAAATAAGAAATCAGATTCCCATCCCAAGCAAGGTCGAAACAAAGATACAACAAATAAAGTAGATCAAAAACATCCAACTAAACCTATTGTTCCAGAGGTAAAATAAGTAGACAAACATCCAACTTATTTTAACATAGAGCATGAGCTAAGTAAGATCAAGATCCATGTACCTTTAATAGAGTTACTAACAAATGAGTCTTTCAAGAAGTTTATCATGAAGATTTTGAAACCTCCTGCTCCTACTATCTCAACTGATGTGATAATCCTGCAGGATCAGAACCCTACTATCACTATTGTCCCACACATTGAAGATGGGTCTGATGCTTCCCCACATTTTTACATATCCTTGAATGTCCATGACAAAATCATACATAAATTCCTAATGGATTCAGGGGCCTCTCATAATGTCATGCCTAAGGTTGTTATGGAAGATCTAGGGCTAGAAATTACCAATCCATACCAAGAACTTTACTCTTTTGATTCCAAAAAGGTTAAATGCTTGGGATTAATTAAGGATCTAGTTGTTTCACTATCTTAGTTACCCATGAAAAGTGTGGTTATGGATATTGTTGTAGTCATTATACCTCCTGAGTTTGGCATGATTTTATCTAGGTCCTGGGCGAAGAAAGTAGGAGGATCCTTGTAGATGGATTTTACATATGCAACCATCCCCGTTTTCATAGGAGAACATAGAAGATTGTATAGAGAAGTCAGGTTGGCTTACATTGTGAGTTATCATCAGAATCCAGGTAATCATCCAATTTATGTTGTTGAGGATGAAATTGGGTCATCTATTTTTCATATTAATGATGATGTTCCAGAAATATCAGTTAGCAAATGCAGAAATCAACCAGAGGTATACCAAGGAAATGAAGTCTGGAAGATGTATTTTGATGGGTCATATTCAAAGGAGGGTTATGGTGTTGGAATAGTCCTACTTTCCCCTTCAAAGGAGGTGGTGTCACTCTCATACAAATTAGAATTTGAAACAACTAAAAACATAGCAGAGTATGAGGTCTTGGTGCTAGGGTTGAGAGATGCTAAAGACATGGCCATTGACAAATTGGTAATCTTCGGTGATTCTGAACTGGTTGTTAATCAGGTGAAGGAAATTTATCAAGCAAAACAACTAAGGATGAAACAGTATAGGAATGAGGTATGGGACATAGTTGACAATTTTTTTCTAGCATTCAATATTTCCTTTGTCCCCAGAGAAACAAATCAAAGGGAACCCTCTTTAGCTATGGCTTTTAGTACCTTCGGGCTTCCCATTGGTCCAAATGTTAAATTGAGGTGGAGGTTAGGCACATAAAAACTCTACCAAAATATGTTAACAACTGGTAGGTTTTTAGTGATGATTTGGATCTCAAAATATTTCTTCAAACCATTGAAGAATTTTAAAATATCTCCATTGACCAAGAGAACGAGGACAATAAAATAGAAAATTAGTAGGCACCTCCTTTTTCTGAACAAGGTGGCTGGTCACAAAATTGTGGAGCTCAAAACAAATCATATTCCAAGAGGCTTAGTACCATTGGATAGGATTTTTGAAAACAATTATGTCTCCAAGAAAGATGTCATTAAAAGTGAGGAACATGAGGTTGCAGACTGTAATATTGGGACAACTGCAAATCCCAAAATTTTCAATATATATAGAGCACTACCATATGAGCAAAGAGACATGTATGCGAACCTTATGAAAATTTTTGCTGATATTTTTTCATGGTCTTATGAGGACTTGAAGACCTTTGATACTGACATCATTCAACACAAGATTCTTCTGAATGTGGGCTCAAAGACATTTAGGAAGAAAAGTAGACAATTTAATCCTCTGCTAATGTCTATTATTGAAAAAGAATTGAGAAGGATGCTTGATGCCAAAATTATTGTGCCCTTGAGATATTCAGATTATGTGGCCAAATTGGTGCCTATCAAGAAAAAGAGTGGAGAAATATGCTTATGTGTGGACTTCAAAAACTTGAACAAGTGTTTGTTGAAAGACAACTATCCATTTCCCAAGATGGACCATATTTTGCAAAGGGTAGTGGGTGCCCACATAATTTCCATGTTGGATGGTTATTTTTGATATAACCAAATAGAATTTCTTGAAGAAGACAAAGAAAAAACTGCCTTCACCACCCCATGGGGTACATTCATGTATAACAAAATTCTCTTTGGCTTGATGAATGCAGGGGCCACCTTTCAAAGGTCCATGGATATTTCATTTGTGGGTGAAAAGGACAAGTTCATGGTTATATATCTTGATGTCATCACCATATTTTCTAAAATCTGATGATGAACATCTAGAGCACATGGAGCAAATATTTCAAAAATGCAGAATGTATAGAATCTCTTTGAATCCCAAAAAATCCCATTTTTCTACGTTATAAGGGAAGCTCCTAGGACACATTATATTTGCAGTATGGATAAATATAAACCCAAAAAGGGTAGATGTTAATCATAAAATTGACATCCCTAGAAATAAGAAGGCCATACAGTCTTTTATAGGAAAAATAAATTTCTTGAGGTGATTTGTACCAAACTTTGTTGAGATAATCAAGCCTATTACTAACATGATGAAAAAGGATTCTGACATTAAATGGTCACAGGAAGAAATATCATCCTTCCAAAGGATCAAGAAGGCTCTAATTGAAGTACCTATTTTGGTTAGTCCATATTATTCCAAATAATTCCTTATTTTCTCTTTTTCCTCCGAGGAGACTATTGTTGTTGTACTGCTGCAAAAGAATGAATATGGTAATGAAAAACCCATTTCCTTTTTTAGAAAAGCAATCAGGGATGATGAATTGAAATATGACATATTGGAGAAGCAGGCTTATGCCTTAGTCAAAGCCTTGAAGTCCTCCAGGGTTTATGCTTTACAGTCCAACATAACAACTTATGTTCCTAGCAGCAGTGTGAAGGAGATCTTTGTCCATCCAGACAGTGAGGGAAAGAGGGGCAAGTAGATAGTTAAACTTCTAGAATATGATCTACAAATAAATTCCACTAAGATCATCAAGGGACAAGGCCTTGCCAAACTGTTATCTGATTCAAATTGCAAAGCACTGGAATTGAACCATATATTCAACCAATTAGATGCTCCACTGATACAATTTGAGAAGAAGACGATGAAGGTACTTTATAAGTATTCTCTTTCACCCTGGTATAGAGATATCATTTATTTTTTACAACACCTAGAATTCCCACCAGAGTTGGAAAAATCCAAACTAGGTCTCTTAAATTGAAGGCTGTAAAATTCTACATTTTAAACCATAATTTATATTGGAAAGATCCTGCTCGTATTTTGATGAAGTGTTTGGATGGAAATGAGTCAAAAAAGGTTGTAACATATATTCATAGGGGATTTTTTGGAGGGCATCAACATTGGAAAGATAGATCCCTCAAAGTTCTAAGGGTTGGATACTACTGACCTACCAGATTTTTTGATGTGTTTTCCATGGTTAGAACTTGTGAAGAATCTCAGAAATTTGATGGAAAGTAGAAATTGATCTCACTACCCCTGAAACCCATTACTTCTAGCGTCCAATTTCAACAATGGGGCCTATATTTCATAGGTGAGATAAACCCAACCTCTAGTGGACATCAGAGTTGGATTATTACTACCATTGACTACTTCACAAAGTGGATTGAATCCATTCCTACTAAGAATTCTACTGATAAGGTGTTCATGAACTTCTTGGAGACAAACATCTTTTCTAGGTTTGGATGCTCCAGGAAAATAGTAACAGGAAACACTCATGCATTCAAATATAGGGCCATGATTGATTTTTATGGGAATTACAACATCATCTTGACACACACTACACCAAATTACCCACATTGGAATGGGTTGGAAGAGTCATAAAATAAAAACCTCACCAGGATCATCAAGAAACTAATGGCTGAAAATTAAAAATCATTGTATTCCAAACTAATGTATTCCTTGTAGGATGATAGGATCAACACCAAGAAGTCATTAGGTATCTCTCCATTTCAACTAGCCTATGGGGTGGATGTCGTTTTTCCAACCCAACTTGGTCTACTAGTGTTGAAATTTTTGCAGCAGGAAGTGGAGGAGCCTAATGACATCTAGAGGTGTATTTTTCAGATGATTAAAGTCCATCAAAGGAGAGAAGCATTAAATATGAATATTGAGGCTTTACCAGAGCAAGGTCAAGGAAGCCTTTGACAAGAAAACCAAAAAGGAAACTTTTCAAATAGGTGACTTGGTTATGAGGTGGGATGCTAGGAGGAAGGAAAATCCCAAGCATGGTAAGTTTGATAACCTTTGGTTTTTTCCCTTAAAGGTATCCAAGGTTTTGGATAACAATAAATTTATATTGCAAAATCTGGATGACACCGAGATCTTTGGAAGCCCAGTCAATGAGCGCTTCCTGAAGAATTACTTTTCTTGATGAACCCGAGGTGGTTCATTCTGTACATAGTTGTTTTGATTTCCAATTTGATTCAATAGTTTAGTATCCCAATAAAGGCACTTGGGTATAGTTGCAAATTTTGTTTTCAATTGAAATAAGATAGGTAGCATGGATGGTACATGGAGTAAAGTGATTGGTGATAGGGTGGCATAAATAAAGAACCAAGGAACATATATATGTTGTTCTTAGCACCTCATAGGGAAGTACTACCCCCATTTGGAGCCTATGTTAAATCCTAGGTCTTCACCTTTCCCTTTTATTCCTCCATCTAGCACATCCATCTGTCAAACTAGCTTCTACTTAGTTTTCCTTCATGATGTGTTGATTCATTCCAATTATTTTTGTCAACTCTTATTTGATTTTATTAGTTCCTTGTTATTTATAAGGTCAAATTCAAGTAATTATTTGAATTAAATAAGTCTTATCACCATGATTATGTCATTGTTGGGTTGAAAAAATGATATCTTAGGCCTATAGATTCAGAAAGATATTGATTGCAAGAACGCCCCCATTCTTGCAAATAGCACACATACACTATTTTATGAGTTTTAATGTTCTAAAAAACATTTAACACTTTAAATGAAAGAGAATTGGTGCGCAACATGTGATCACATATTCCTGTACACTCGAGATCATGCACATTTCTTGTCATGTGCAGCTATCATCACAAGTTTATGTTAAGATCTTGCATGTTTGGACTTTGAGCAAATATCATTGTAGGGTTTGTTGTAGTTATGATTGCATAACTTTTATGAACCCCAAATAATGCATACCTTCAACCACTATCCTCAATAGAAGTAGCCATAGGACGATGGTGTCACCCCGAGAATGATGGAAATTGAACAAAATAGAGCCAACAGGGATCGAACTATTCGAAGCTATACCTGAAATAAGGGATATATTTATCAGAGGAGAATGGTTTGAATTCATATGCTCCTACAATGGACACCACACAGGAGATTCCCTAATCTTAGTGTAGAACTTTTATGGGTTCCATACTCAACTCGGGGACACAACCATTCACATTACATAGCACTTCATTATTCGGGCATGCGCTCTCCCGATCAGTGGTGAGAGATGGTTTAAAAAAGGTAAATTGCTAACTAAAGTCTGTAATAAGTTTCTAGTGGAAGAGCATCAAAACCCTGATTGGAGCCATGGCATCCCAATCCTTTGGCTTAAAGAAGAGTGGAGGGGTTTTCTATCTGCAATTCAAGGTAGATTCTCAATTGTTCATTGTTATCACAATATATTCCTCATGCATTTAAATGGTGACAAAGAACTAAACCTCCCTTTCTATCTACTTAAAATCCTAACTAAAATGTCTAAGAGAATCCAGAATTACCTAGAATCTGCTCATAGAAGCCTATATCACCACGGGTTCATTAAAATGATGGTTCTCTTTGTTTTAAGCAAATTGGAAATGCCTTGGATGGATTTTCTGGTGTCTTTAGGGTTACTGGAAGAACAATGATTTAATCAAACACAAGAATAAAAAAAGGATGAGGATTCCTAGGAAATTAGGGTTTCTCCTGAACTTGGGAGTGCATCCAAATCTACCCAGTGAACCAAGGAGAAAACTTTACCCAAAAAAGGGAAGACCCAATAAGAGAAATCAACATCAATTACTCCACCAAGGGAGAAAATTCCTCGAAGAAAATTAAGGTCCTCTACAACAAGAGAGAGGGAAAGGAAAAGTGGCAAGGTATATGTAAGGAACTATATCAGAAAGGAATAAAGTCGAGCCATCCCAGCACACCAATTGTCTACTAAACATTTCAAATATAATCTTATGACCACTACTATGCAGGTAGACAAAAATCCAAAGATAAAAACAAACAGGCAGAGGAGGACTGAGCAAGCCAGTCCTAATATCGTGGTAGAAAAATTTGTGTCATTTGAATATTCCCTTGTAGCTAAATAGATAAAAAAGAGAAAGGGGAGCCATGCCTATGAAATTCCAACCAAACCCAACAAAACAACTAGGCTCACAAACCAACTGAGGTTGAATTCCAAGGCATTGCTTGATCCATCCTTAAAATACCAAAATCTCATACTGATTGAGGACCAGGATACTGATGAAGACCTCTCCTAATTTTCCAATATGGAGGAGATGGATATACATACATTGAAGGGGATGATAGGGGATAAGACCAAGCAAAAATGCAGTGAAGGGGAGAACTCAGGTGTCAAATATGTTGTTTTGAAAAAGCAATACACTACTGATCCAAAATCAGAACAAAATGTGGTGGATATTGGTCCAAACCTTGATCAGGATTCTGATGACATAAGTCCAAATACAGAGAAAGTCCCTGAGAAGATTCCACAGGATATCAAACTGGAGATAAAAGGAAAAATTTTAATGGTGAAGGAACCTATGAGAGACACCACTGATAAAAAACTTGAGAAAGCACCCATATATGAAATGAGACCAAGGAAATTCAATATTTCCTTTGACCTCAATAAACCTGTTGCAGAGGAAGAGCATGGGATAAAAAATGGAAGCCAAGTAAAGGCATAAATCAAGACAAATATTGAAATTGTCAGGGACATAGATGACAACAACCACTAGGTGAAAGTTCTCAAGAAACAAAATGATGACATGAGGCAAAAAATACATAATCTGCAACAACAAAACCAGGCTCTTGAGCTACAACACTTGAAGCTACAGAAAAAATATCAGAAGATGCAAAATAAACACCAGAAAACCTGTATGTTCTTGAAGGAGATTATCTAAATGTTTAATGTTTTCAAAAGGTAAAAGTATTCAATACATGTGCCATCTTAGTCTACCACTTTTCAGGGTTTGTTTCCAGTTACTGGTGTGTATGGGCATCAATGTAGATTCAAATTCCAGTTAAAAATTATGAAGACTCTTGCTATGCATCTTTTCACTTCAGTTATTGACATTAGTTCTAGTTGCATTGATAGAATGTTTTTTAGTTTAGTTATAGGTACTGCTGCCACTTGTAATAAATTTTTATTTTTGATAAGACCAATGTTTTTTGTTAAGGTAAAATTGATGGGGAGTTATGCCTACGAACTAACGCTTCAACTCAACTCCAATCAGTTTAAAGAAATGTTTACAAGTTGTAATTAGGAAGTAACAATGAATTTGTATCTATAGGATCTAGTTGTAATGTAAAGTTGAACTTCAGAACTTAGGTCCCAGATAGGTTACCGAACCCTCTCTTGATGAGGACGAATAGATGAATTTATTAATGTAAGAGGGTTCAGGTTTTGGGGGTATTAAGCATAAGGATATGGCTATGCTTTGAAGTATCCAACTGCTAAGTTTTTCCACCTGGTGAATATAAATTCTGGTGATAGACTATTTTCTCTTCAATAGTTGTTTGTCTTCTTATCTTATCTGAATGCAAATTGGAATGTATGCAAAGCATTGTTTTCTTTCCTTTCAACTATTGTTTCGATGAACTATTTATTGTAATACAACATGATTTCAACTGTTGTTGAGTGAATTGTTTATTGTTATGCAACCTATTTGGAGGATTTGTGTTTAGATACATCTTTTAGATTTGAAATATCATTTTAAGTCTGAAATTTCATACATAAAGTGACAAATTGTATGCGTGTTAGTATTTCCTCTATTTTTATCTCTACATCTTTATATGTTTACCAAAAGGCATGCCACCATCTAAGGAGAACCTTGTAGTTGACGATTGTTGAAAAACCCAACTAGATCCATGTCCTTGAAAACCCATCTATCAGCTGACCATAAAAACCAACAAAATTAATCCATAAAAACCAGTATTTCCAACAACTGAGGTGGCCTAGATCTTCCCTATAGCAGTTAGGTGCAGACCTTAGGACCAATAGGTACTATTATGAGAAGTCTAGTAGATTCAGTATTTGTCAATGTTATGCATTGTGACAGTGAAAGGATCTTTGAAATAAACTCAAAAATATATATGAAGGAGATGCCAAAGTTAACGGAGCTAAGCTTAAAATCTTTAGAGATAAGTTTGAACAATTGAAGATGAAGGAAGATGAAGACATTGTAGCATACCTTCTGTGGGTTGATGAAATAGTTAACACTATTAAGGGATTGGGAGTAGAATTTGATGAATAAGTGACTTTTCAAAAGGTATTAATGTCTCTTCTTATGATATTTTATCCTAAAATATCATCCCTAGAAGAAAAAACAGATCTTGGTACATTGAGAATGGATGAGCTACATGGAATATTTACAACCTATGAAATGAGAACATAACAAGAGAACCCAGTCATGAAGGAATAAGATTTCGAGGCATCCAAGAATACAAAGAAGAAGACCAAGAAAAATTCAAAACCAGTTTGCAGTTGTAGTGATGATTTAGATGAATATGAAGAGATGGCTAACTTCATAAGGAAATTAAAGAAAGGAACCGACAAGTATAAAAGTATTCTTCAATTGAAATGTTATAATTGTGGTGGTATTGGTCATTTTTCTTCTAAATGTCCTCATAAGAATAAATATAGTGATGAAAAAGAAGTTTCAAAAAGGGAAAATAAATATCAAAAGGGAAACGAGAGAAGAAACAAAAAATTATTCAAGAAAAGCTTCTACTCAAAGGAGGGGAATTCCTCATCAGACAAGGAGGATAATGATAGTGACAATGATTTAGAAAGAGTACTCTTCATGGAAGTAGAAGATTATTTTGAATAAGAAGGCGAATTCGATCTCATAGAAGAGCTAATCAGTGCATTAGAAGAACTCAGGAAAGAAAGAAAATGTTGGAACATGTATAATTTTGAGCTTTTGAACTTTAGATTTTGCCTCTTAGAAATAAAATTTTTATCCAAAAAAGAAAAAAACTTAGAGAATTGCCTTTTTAAAATATAAATCCAAGGGTCATTGTTACTCAATAAGACACTTATAATATCCTTCGTCGATGAGTTACTCTAAGTGGATCGAATGGTTCTAATGATCTCCAAAGTATAAAAGTTGCCCGGGTTTTAAAAGGAAATCTTTAATAGTCGTTTTAGAGCTTCATACTTCGGGTATTCCAAGAATTCTAAACAACAAAAACTATGAAACTCCGAAGTCCCAAAAGTAGTTCTTCATGATCATTCCTAAAGGACTTATGGACACGTCATGGGACACATGTCTTTTAAATCTTTTCTTGGGTTGACACGTGGCACTTATTTTTGACATTTACGTCGGAGGATTCACACATTTTCAAGTGACACGTGGCACCTCTATTTTCTTAACACGTCATCAAGAATGACGTTATCTTTTCCATGTCACTCTGGGAGATTTCCCTTCGGGAATTTTAACAAAGATCGAGTTCACAAACCGCGGAAGTGTCAAAGCACCAAAGTAATGAATTTTACAAAAAGCAAAAAGTGTTGTAAAGAGTTAATAAAACATTTAAATAACTTTAATTAATCATGGTTAAGTATTAATAAATTATTCCGAGAATCTGACCTTCGGAGGATTTTTATCATCTTACATCCAAAAATCTCAAACGTCGAACTGCCGAAGTACGAACCACACTTTTAAACAAATGAACTCCTGGAGCTCCGGAGCTCTGAAGCCCTGAAATATATATAATGGTTTGAACGTTTACTCTGTGGACTCGACCTTCGGAGGTTTTATATCATGCTACATCCAAAACTCCCTAACGCCGAACCACCAAAGTAATTAAGGATAAATCAATGTTTAAAACATGATTAATTAAAACATAAAAGTGATTAATAAGATATTAACTTCTCCATGAATTCAACCTTCGAGAGATATCTTCCCTCTTATATTCAAAACCTCTGAATGTTGAACTGTCGAATTGTTAATGATGTTTATGATTGGCAAATTGTTAATGATGTTTATGATTGAAAAATTGTTAATGACATTTATGATTGGCTAAAGTTAACGATTTGAATAATTATTGTGATTTTCCAGGTAATAAATTCCATCATATTTTTTAATAATCTCTCTGTAAATAAATCAATATGAATATTGATAGACTCATCAATAAAACATTTCGAATCTCAAGTCATTTTACCATTTGCAATTAGAAATTATCATTCAGTGATTAAGAACTTACAGAATTCTCTTGTTATAGGAAGGTTAATTTTATTTCCTTAAGGATTATGGCACCACGAAAAGTAGCAAGGAAGCTTGATGGATCACGTGATGATTCCAATCCAAATGAAGACGTTCTATCAGACACAATTCCTCTAGAATACATGGAAGGGATAAATATGGTAGAAGCACCCAGTTGATCGGGTTTGAAGTATCATGGATCATGAGTTCTCAATATCAATGGCCAAGAGCGATTGCGGGGGGCAAAGTTGCGCGGGGTTAAATTTCGAAGGGAGGTCCCACAATTTAAACCATGATTTTCTCTCGGGGGTATTGTTAATGTTTATGCCATTATTATAGTTATTTTCATTTCAATAGATAAGAGCATCATAAGAACAAGATCACTGAGAAATACACATTCACAAGAGACACATCATTTATCCTGGGA
>JZKD02S1131273.1:173814-195009 GCA_000966675.3 Picea glauca | reverse complement strand
ATAAGGTGAGGAGGTTAGGATGATCCCACTAAATCATGAAAGTGAGTAAGATCCAAACCATTCGGATGCCACCTCACCATGGAAGTTTCTCCTTCTAGAAGATTCGAGAAAACACGCGTTTTTCCCACGTGTAAGCATTCTCGCACCCTGCTTATAGTGCAACCTGCAAACTGTTCGCACCCTAGCTATGATGCATCCTACGAGAATCAGGCATTCTCGCACCCTAATACATAGGCAGCCTGCGAACTTCCTTTTTATAAGGTTTTTACACAGGAAAATGCAACTTCTTTTCTCAGGAAAAGTTCTTCTCCCTTCTCTCTTTAGGAACTCAAGCCACTGACCCCTCTGAAGGAAACAGATAGATTTACATCATTAACGGTCATAGGGATGATGAAAATAATGTGTAACAACCACCCCTTCCTCTAACTTGGGTGAGACTTCATCTACTTCGCAAGTGTTTCTGAAAGGGTCGATAGTTAGGGTTTTTTTGATGCGTTGTTGAAGTGTTGAACCATGGGTCTGAACCTGTGCCAACATGGCATCACCACGTGCATTGCAGGACAAAAAGAGGGTTACCTCAAAACCACTTCCTCACGCCCCCACATAATAGAAAAGTATAAAGGGACTTTTTAACCCTAGACTGTTAGAATCCTGACTCTACACCTGTCCTCCAACCACTCTACCTTTCACCCTCCATCCCGTCACACCCTCCACGCCACTTACCCCGTCTATCCCTACCACCTACATTCTTGCATCTACTCATCTCACCTCTTTATTGAACAATTGTCCCCATGCCATCCTATTCGTGAATAGTTCCTCTTCCCTGTAATTGTTAGCCATCCCATAACGAGCTAGCGCTGAGCCGCCTGTCCAATTACCACCCCCATATATTCAAATTTAATTCTTTATCCCAGTAAACGCATCCGAAGGGACATATGGAAACATAATCAAATGGAAAAGATAGTAAGCCAAATGATTGTGGTGGCCTTAATGGACACATGTACCTAGTTTAAAGAAAAAAGGAAAACAAGCGCATCTACAAGCAAATGAAGATATAGATGAAGTGCTAGCGCATCAAATAAAAAATCAACAATATCTGCATGTTGTTATTTCATTCACATTGTATTCTATTTTTAATATATATTGTGGGAAGTTCAAGGGTTTTCAGTTGAGAGAATTTTTGTATAAATCGATAGATTTTAGATCTATTTGACGCTGCTTCTTTCCGAATGTAAAAGAGAAAACTTTTTTGAATATCAATACAAGTGCAAACAAATATTATAAGTTTCATTCAATTTGAGTTATGTGTTTCCATCTCTCTGAATTTCTTTATGTATTTCTTGAAGAGTGAATGATAACAATTTAGTACTACATATACTGTGATCATAATATATCAGAAGTTCATTCAGTAACAACTTTTCCTCTGTTATTACTGTGAGTAAAAAAAGACCTGTGACCTGTGTGAATTACTACATTTTATCTCCTTTCAAGGGTGCATCTTCTACTTTTATTCTACTACAAACAAGGTGAGACTTATTTGTCATTGACACCTGAATTTGTTTTAACAGTTTTGTAAATAATTTCTACACTATTTGACATTATAATTGCGACTCAGATAACAAGATACAACCTATGTACTGTCTTATCATCAATTTCATTTAAAGATTTTTTCTCAGAAAACTGAAGGTAGAAAAAAGCACTCATAAAAATACTTCATCTAAAACCTTTGATTCTTGACATTATTCTTTGAGCCTTAGAATCAATCTCAGAACAACATCTTTTTGGCACCATTGTCGGGGACAAAGAAATGAAATCATTTTTCTCTAGGGAGAATGACAAAGTTAAATTTCAGTCTTTGATGGTGAATAAAGATTGAATATGTGAAAAGGTTCATTTTTCACCTGGCGACTCCATTGTAGGAAAATTTGGCCTTCGGTCAAAATAATACCAGGAAAAACCCAAATGAAAAGCAGACTACACCGGTTTCAGATCCCGAAAAATTGTTGAAACCAAAGGTATATCTCAGAAAAACTTCTGAATCAGCAGGTAAGGTCCACCAACCTAGAATTACGCAAGTTAACGTTAAGATTCCCATTGAAGAACTAAGTCTTAAAGAAAAATTTAAACAATTTCATTCTGAAGAAACATTGACAAGTAAGTCTGAAGATAAACTAGAAACTTCAGAAGTAATGATTCCTGAAATAAAATTTGAGATTGACTAGACCATCCCTATTTCATTGACAGATACTTTTACCAGTAAAAATAAAGAATCCATTTCAATCCCTACTGTCATAAGTACACAACTGATTCTTTCTCTTCCCGAAGTAAATTTTATGTTTCCAAAAACCCTGTAGATTATTTTTTATACTCAGATTCATTACCTACTACTTCTCCTAACTATACACCTAGTAAATTTGAGAAACCAATCTCAAGTTTTATTTCTCCCCCTCATATAGATCTTCCATCTTCTCACGATCATTTTCCTGAACTTCATTCACACCACCCCGAAGTAGTCAAAATATTAGTAGATTAGTCTTTTGAAGTATTTGATAATATCCTTTTTAGTCCTCGAAATCCGTCTCCTAGACTTTCAATGGTCGGTGTTGGAGGTGTTTGTGTTGGAGGTGCAGGGGTTGGTGGACAAGCTCAACCCCCTAGGATCTTTGACAAGGTCATTTCTAGATATTCTCCCTTAGTTCTTCCTACTATCCTCAATGATTTACCTGAAAATTACATGAAGGGCCTCTCTAAATTCACGGGAGAAGAGGTTTGACAACAACATAACATATAGCCTTTTTTATCAATTCGTTAATATTCTTGGTGTTGAGAACGAGTATGTTTACACAAGATTGTTAGTACAAAATTTCGAAGGGTAGGTAAGAACTTGGTTCAGAGGACTTCCAGTGGGTTCTATACCATCATATAATGATCTGGAAACTTCCTTCATATGGAAATGGGGTGAGAAAAAAAATCATCTTTATTACTTAATCGAATTCAGAGCCTTGAGAAAGAAGACATCAAAATCAATCGTAGAGTTCATTCAAATATTTAATAAGCTTTATCACAAAATCTTGGCTGATGTTAAAACTTCCCAACCAGCTTCAAAAGTCACTTTTGCAGGAGCTTTTGATTCTGATTTCGCTCTACTTTTGAGAGAAAGAAGATTCACTACTTTATCAGGGATGCAATATGATGCTATAGAGATTGAATAAAATATGATGGAATCCTGAAAGTTGAAAAATAAAGTTGAGATGGGAACAAGAGAACCTAGGCATTTCAAATAACATGTAGGGCCCTCTAGATCTGGAAAATCTGTAGAGGAAAAAATGGATGAGATGGAAAAAAATATTAAATATCTATCGAACAAAATTTCCAGGATGGAAATAGAACAAACCAAACCTGATCCATATGTTAGAAATCAGTTCAGCAGAAATCCTAATCTTCATATATAGCAAAGGAAAATAAAAAATGAGGAATAGAAGATTCAAGCTCCTTTTAAAACTGATAATTTCATACAGAGATTATGATGAATTAGATGAATATCTACACAACCTCAATGATGATGATCTTGAGCCTCACCTAACCAAACAGGATTATGAGAAATCCTTGGAGCTCGAATATTTGTTTAATGATGATGAAAATATCAACAATTTGGGAGACTCTACATACAAAGGTCTCATTGGTTCAATAATGGCTGAGCTTCAACATAAATATGATTTGAGGGCAAGAGAAAAAACTTCTACAAATATTCCACCAAAAAATATTTTATCACGAAATAAAGAAAATGAAGCAACAGTCACAAAACCATCAAATGAAATGCAAGTTTCTCGAGCAAAGCAAGTTGGAACAAAAGCAGTACAAACTAAGAAGCCAAAAGATATAGAAGCCAAAGTTCAGATCAGGGAAATTGAAAAACCAATTGGGGCTTTCAATTTAGATAATGAACTTAATAAAATTAAAATTCCAATGCCTCTGGTCGAACTTGCTAGGAACCCAATATACAAAAAACAAATCGCTAAAGAAATAATTTTTTTTGATGTTGAATGTCAAGCTAATGTTATCAATTTGCAGGATGAGAAACCTACAATCATGTTTGGACCACACATTGAAAATAGTAAGGATTATGTTTCTCCTTTCTATTTTACACTAACTGTGCACGATCATTTACTTCACAATTGCATGTTAGACTCAGGAGATTTGCATAATTTAATGCCTAAGCTTATCATGGAAAAATTGGGCCTTGAAATTACTAGACCTTATCAAGATTTATACTCATTTGATTCTAGAAAGGTTAAGTGTCTGGGTATCATTAAATATTTAGTTGTAAATCTTGCTCAGGTTCCTGTGAAAATTATTATTATGGATGTGGTTGTTGTTGACATTCCTGCCAAGTATGACATGCTTCTGTCCATATTTTGGGGCGCCAAGCTAGGAGGATCGGTTCAGTTAGACATGACCTATGCTACAATTCCAATTTTTGGTGAACACTTTACTTGACTGTATAAAGAAACTAGACCGGCGTATACTGTAAGCGACCCTCCAAACCCCAATAACTACCCAGTCTATGTTGTTGATCAATATTTAGGAAATTGTATATTATCTATAGATGATGATTTTGAAGAATGTATAGAATAAAAAAATAAAAAAATGGAATTCTCAAAGAAAAATATAAATGTTAGGGAATGGATGTGGAAAATGTTCTTTGATGGTGCTTCATCCTGCGAAGGAGTAGGAGCTAGAGTTATATTTGTGGCACTAGGTGATGAGTATGTTATTCCTTTCTCTTATAGATTACAATGGGATGTTGATTATACCAATAATGTATGTGACTATGAAGCCTTAGTTTTAGGATTAGAAGCTACAAGAAATTTAAAAGTCAAACATTTGATAGTTTATGGTGATGTTGAGCTCATTGTAAAACAAATAAAACGACAATATAAAGATAAGCATCCGAGATTGAGATCGTATAGAAATTGTGCCTAGGATCTGATAGAGAATTTATTCTCATCTTTTAACATCCACTCTATTCACAAAATCAAAAATCAACAAGCTGACTCTTTATCCAAAACTGCTGCAACTTTCATACCACCTACTGTTTTGAAGCTGGAATATCATATTGAGATGAGGCATAGACCTTTGATTCCAAACAATGTTCAACATTGGCAGGTGTTTGAAGACGATGAACAAATCAAGCAGTTCCTAGAAATGGTAGATGAGTTTTATGAGACCCAAATAGATCAATAAAATCATAATGATCCTGCATAGATTATGCAGGAAGGAGAAAATCCAGAAAAGTTCCAAGATAAAATTGCAAATCACTGCATTCTCTTAATTAAAAACAATCAAATTCCCAGAGGTCTGATCCCTCTAGAAAGGTTGTTTGACCAGGATGATATACCTTTAAAGTCTACTTTATGACCTCAACCCGAAGAAGTTGAAGATTATAATGTAGGAACTAATGAAAATCCCAGGATGGTTAAAATATCAAAATATCTTCGGGCACAAATAAAGAGTAAATATGTTGAGTTACTTAAAAAGTATAAAGATGTTTTTGCATGGTATTATGAGGATTTAAAAACCTATGATACTTTTGTTATTGAGCACAAGATTCCCTTAAACCATGGTATTAATCCTTTCAAGCAAAAACTTAGACAGATAAACCCGATTCTTCTACCATAGAAAAGGAAGTTAAAAAACTCCTTGATGCAAAAATCATTGTTCCCCTCAGATACTCTGAATGGGTAGCCAATTTGGTCCCTATTAGGAAGAAAAATGGTGAATAAGACTTTGCATTGATTTTAGGAACTTAAATTGGTCTTCTCTTAAAGATAACTACCCCTCCCAAAAACAGATCATGTTTTAGAAAGGGTGGTAGGGGCTAACATAATTTCTATGATCGTTAGTTTTTCAGGATACAATCATATTGTTGTTCATGAAGATGATAGAAAAAAGACTGCATTTACTACTCCATGGGGAATTTTCATGTATGATAAAATGCCTTTTTCTTTAATGAATGTAAGAGCAACTTTTCAGAGAGAAATGGATATCACATTCATTGGTGAGAGAGATAAGTTTGTTGTTATTTATCTGGATAATCTGATAGTTTTTTGTAACTCTGATGCATAACATTTGGTGCACCTCAGACAAAATTTTGAAAAGTGCAGAAATTTTGGTTTGTCTCTAAACCCAAAAGAATCACATGTTTCCATGCAGGAAGGTAAACTTTTAGGACATATAGTTTCAAAAGATGGAATTAAGGTTGATCCTAAACGAGTTGAGGCTATTGACCTGATTAATATTCCTAGAAATAGAAAAGAGATTCATTCATTTTTGGGAAAGATCAATTTTTTGAGGATATTTATTCCTAACTTTGCTGAAATAGTCAAATTGATTACATATATGCTAAAAAAGGACAACAAAGTAAAATGGACTGTAGAAGCCAAAGCATCTTCCGAGCGTGTTAATAAATCCATAGGGGAAGCACCAGTATTGGTAAGTCCTAACTATACAAAATAATTCTTAATCTTCTCCTTTTCTTCTGAACATACTGTTGCAGCAGTGCTCCTTCAGAAGAGAATGAAGAAGGATTCTAACAAACAATAGCCTTTTTCAGAAAAAGCCTCAGAGATGCAGAGCTAAGATATGAAATTCTCGAAAAACAAGCTTATGCGATGGTGAAGGCTCTCAATGCTTTCCGAACATATTTCTTTCACTCCAAAATAATTGCTTATGTACCAACAAATTCAATTAAAGATATCTTGGTTCAGCTAGACAGTGATGGAAGAAGAGGTAGATGGTTGGCTAAAATATAGAGTTTGATTTAGAAGTGAAACCAACCAAACTAGTGAAAGGTCAAGGTATGGCAAGGTTGTTAGTAGAATCAAATTTCAGAGTACTTGGAATAAGTAACTTCGAATCACATGATTCTCTTCTAGATATAAATGAAATTGACAATCAAACATTTGTAATTTAGATTGAAGATATGTTTTCTTCCTCTGCTTGGTATAGTGATATTGTTACACACCTCCTTACTCTTCAATGTACAAATGACATGACTCCTTATAAAGAAATAACTTTAAATCTACATGTAATTAAGTATGTCATTATTGATTGCAAGCTATACTGGAAAGACCCTCTGGGTTTCCTGTTATATTGCATGATAGAATCCGAAACAGAAGGTGTCATTGACGAATTTCATGAAGGAGTATGCAGAGGACATCATGCCTGGAGAGCAACAACTTACAAAATTTTAAGGGCAAGATATTATTGGCCAAAATTATTTAATGATGTAAATGAAAAGGTCAGATCTTGCAATTCATGCCAATTGTTTGCTAGTAAGAACAATCTCCTTGCCTTACCTTTAATTCCAGTAAAAGTTGAAGCTCCTTTCCAACAATGGGGCCTAGAATTCATTGGAGAAATTAATCCACAGTCAAGTGCTCAACATAAATGGATTCTAATTGCTATTGATTATTTTATGAAATGGGTTGAAGCCATTCCAACTCGAAATGCTACAGATTCAGTAGTGATAAAATTTTTGGAAGAAAACATCCTAACAATATTTGGTTGTCCTAGGAAAATAGTTAGTGATAATGCTCAGGATTTTAAATCTATTGCAATGATCAATTTCTGTTAGAAATACAATATTATTTTAGGTCATTCTACAACTTATTATCTTTAGGTAAATGGGTTGGCCGAATCATCTAACAAGAGTTTGATGACTATAATCAAGAAAGTTTTGACAGAAAAAAAAAATAAAAAAAATCTTGGCATATACACTTAAAGTATGCCTTATGGGTAAATCAAATTATCACCAAGAAATATATAGGTATGTCTCCTTTCCAATTATTTTATGGTACCAGTGTTATTCTTCCTATTAATCTTGCTCTTCTTGTAATGAAACTCTGGTAGGATGCAAATGAAGAGCCAAATGATGTTACGAGAAGAATAAATCAAATCATCGAAGTTCACCAGAACATAGTAGGAGTGGATGATAAGCTCCAAAAATACCAAGATAATATGAAAGTCCTTTTTGATAAAAAATCTAAATACAGGGAGTTTCTTCCTTGCGATTTAGTTTTAAAATGGGAAGATATAAAGGAAGATGCAGGGAAACATGGAAAATTCGATCATCTTTGGTTTGGACCTTTCAAAATTGCAGCTGTTGAGGGAAAAAACTCATTCTCACTAGATAATATTAATGGAGAGATTCTCGAGGCCCCTATCAATGGACATTATTTGAAACATTTCATGCAGTAGTTACATTTTAGATTTCCATTGTATATATTGGATTGGATTGACATTGGCAAATTTAATTTTCAATTTTTCTTTTCTTTTTATTATCTGAGTCATTTGATCATTTGTTGTAATATTTTCAATAAATTTATGATTGATTGACATCATTAAAACAAAAAAATAAAAACATCTTTATCACATATCATCTCTATTTTACAGGATTATTTAATATTTATATTTCATTCCTTTTGTAGAATAGATCTTGTTGAACAAGAGATGAGGCTGAATAAAAAATCGACACTCATTTTTCAAGAATTTGATTTCTCTAAAAACAGGTGATAAATAAATAGTATGCCTTGCTGAAATTTCAAAAGGAAAATAAGGTATGAGTCCCTACTCTTCCTATAGTTCAAATATTTTTTTTTTTTTTTTTAATGAATGTGAATGAAGTTTTTCTCATGATAATATTATCACCTGATCAAAAAATCAGAGATGTATTAAATTATAACTTGAAGTGTCACGCTGATAAATTTTAAGGCCATCTCTAAAATGAAAATAAAAATAATCATAAATGAACTCGAAAGAAATCTGAATTTAAGACACAAACTCATGTGGGATTAGGATATTTTGTTTCGGGCCCTCTGAATCCTTGATTTGGTTATATTTACCTATACCCAAAGTTTTATCTATTTTAGTTTTTCTTTTTCCTTTCTCTTCCTTTTAGTCTTCATAGAAAATAAAGAAACTTACCTTGACTCTGAAAACTTAAAAACATATTTTCAAAACAAGATTAGGCGAAAATATTTATCTTCCTTTGATTTTAATTGAAAAAGAATGTCTAGGATAATCCTAATAATTTTAGCTCTGCTACCAGACTTTAAACTGACTAATTCACTCAAGGTTGACCCCTGAAAAAATAAAAATTCACCAAAAAATTTCTCCTATAGGTGGTGTATTGAAAATTGAAAGAAAGTTAGTTTCAGAGTATTCTTTAAATTGTTGACAGACCTTCTTTTCAGTCTAAAGATTTTAAACAAATATCATCCCTTGTATGTTACATAGTAATTGATTTCCCCCACTTCAAAGTATTAAATTATAAGACAGATGGTGAAAGGAAATTCATAATTTGATTGCCCCCATCTTATCCAAAAGAGATGATGAAAGAAAATTTGTATATCGATTGCCCTCATCTCAGCAAAATGCAAAAGTGTTAATTAAAGTGGTGAAAGGAAATTCAATGGGAGAAGTAGATAACTTCATCGGGGTACTGAACAGGCTCGTTGGAAGTGAAGAAATATCTATGATATCTGTAAGGTTGTCATACATATCTATATATCATACTCTTTCATCTAGTTCTCCTTTCGATGATTTGTTACATCCTAAACCAACTAGGGATTCCTTAAATAAATATGTTACATCTGCTTAACCTTGAAATAAAAAAAAGTTGGTCGAAGATGATATTTTAGTTAAAATTACTTGATTATCTTAAATAATTACGAAATCAATTTTAGGAAAAGGAAATTTTAAATAGTCTAACTTGAGATCAATCATTAAGTATGTTTTGAATATTTTTGGACTTGGATAATTTCATTTTTCTATGTATGATTAATTCTTAAATAAAACTGGAATTTTTTTTTCAAAAAGTAATAATGACTCCATTTACCCAATAAAGGCACTTGGTCTACATTTCTTTCATGCCTATGGTTTTCGAATCTCAAGTCATTTTACCATTTGCAATTAGAATTTTTCATTCAGTGATTAAGAACTTACAGACTTCTCTTGTTACAGGAAGGCTAATTTTATTTCCTTAAGGTTTATGGCGCCACGAAAAGTAGCAAGGAATCTTGAGGGATTAGGTGATGATTCCAATCCAAATGCAGACGTTCTATCAGATACAATTCCTCTAGAGTACAAGAAAGGGCTAAATCTGGTAGGAACGCCCAACTGATTGGGTCCGAAGTATCATGGATCGTGAGTTCTCGATATCAATGGCCGAGAGTGATTGTGCAGGGTGAAGTTGCATAGGGTTTAATTTTGAAGGGAGGTCTCGCAATTTAAACCATGGTTTTCTCTTAGGGGTATGTGGCATCACCAGGTGGATTGCGAGACGAAAAGCGGGTTACCTCAAAACCACTTCGTTGCAGCCCCGCAAAATAGAAAAGTATAAAGGGAATTTTTAACGTTGCACCATTAGAATCCTGACTCAACACCTGTCCTCCACCCACTCTACCTTTCACCCTCCATCCTATCACAGCCTCCACATCACTTACCCCGTCTATCCCTACCACCTACATTCTCGCATCTACTCATCTCACCTACTTATTGAACACTTATACCCACGTCATCCTATTCGTGAACAATTAATCTTCCCCGTAATTGTTAGCCATCCCATAACGAGCCAACGTTGAGCCTCCTGTATAATTACCACCCCCATATCTTCAACTACAATTATTTATCCCAGTAAATGCATCGGAAGGGACATGTGGAAACATAATCAAATGGCAAAGACAGTAAGCCAAATTATTGTGGTGGCCTTAATGGACATGTGTACCCAGTTTAAAAAAAAAAAAAACGAGTGTATCTACAAGAAAATGAAGAGACAAATTAAGCGCCAACACATCAAATAAAAACTCAACAATATCTGCATGTTGTTATTTCATTCACATTGTATTCTATTTTTAAGATATATTGTGGGAAGTTCAAGGGTTTTAAGTTGAGACAATTTTTTTATAAATATATATATTTTATATCTATTCGAGGCTACTTCTTGCTGAATGTAAAAGAGAAAACTTTTTTGAATATCAATACAAGTGCAGATAGAGATTCTAAGTTTTGTTCAATTTGAGTTATGTGTTTCCTCTGTGTTTCCATCTCTCTGAATTTCTTTTTGTAGTTCTTGAAGAGTGAATGATTACAATTTAGTACTACATCTACTGTGATCATAAGATATCAAAAGTTCATTCAGTAACAAATTTTCCTCTGTTACTATTGTGAGTAAAACAAGATATGTGACCTGTGTGAATTACTGCATTTTTATCTCCTTTCAAGGGTGATTCTTCTACTTTTCTTCTATTGCAAACAAGGTGAGATTTATATGTAATTGATACCTGACTTTGTTTTAACAGTTTTGTAAATCATTTCTACACCATTTGACGTTATAATTTCGACTCGGATAACGAGATACAACCTTTGTACTGTCTTATCATTAATTTCATTTAAATTTTTTTTCTCAGAAAACTGAAGGTAGAAAAAAACACTCATAAAAATACTTCATTTAAAACCTTTGATGCCTGAAATTATTCTTTGATCCTTAGAATCAATCTCAGGAACAAAAGAAAGAAAAAAAAGTCACTCGAGTTAAAAATGAAAGAGGGATCTCAAAATTCCAACTATGAAGAAATTGAGCAAATGATCACGAGTCTAAAAATTCAAATAGAAGAAGACAAAAGAATTGAGGAAATAATTAGAAGTCAGTTACAAGAAAAGGAGAAAATGATTAGAAGCTTGGAAGAAAAAATAACTTCTTTAAGGAAATATCTTCAGAAGAAAGATATGCAACAAAAGAGCACCAGAATATTGGATCAAATCATCAGCAGTCAAAGACCATCAAATGACAAATCCAGACTAGGATACAATCAAGTACATAATGAGAAAGGATCGAGCCACAAGACAATAGAACAAGAAGTAGAGTAGAAAAGTTATGCAAAGATTTTCAGAGATTCTATTAATAAGGAAGAATGCAAGCCCCCAAATAAGAACATTCCATAAATAAAGAAGATTCAATAAGACAAATTCAAAAGGCATGCATCACAAAGGAGATCATCTACTCCCAGGTATCAAAGGTTCTTTTATGGTCATTGTTTTAATTATGATAATTTTGGACATAAAGTTGTAAAATGTAGATCCTATGCCAAGAACATAAGAAACTATGCAAGGTACTTAAATAATAGTTATCCCATAATATCTTATGAAGCATACAATAGAAACCAAAATAGTTTTGGCTCATTGAGAAATGAAGTAGAGTGCTACAAATGCAACAATTTTGGAAACATAGTGAAGAATTGTAGATTGACTATTCCACCTAGGGAACCAAAGAAGAACATTAACAGTCATATATCGAAACCACAAGAGGTATAGAAAAGAAAGCAGAATCAATTCTCACTTTCTCTACAAGCCCAACATAGAAAAAGTGATTGGCATGTTGACAATGGTTGTTCAAAGCATATGACAGGTCACAAGAACAAGTTTCTAACTCTGAAGAAAGAAAGAGATGGTTATGTGGCTCTTTCGAATATTGAATGTTACAATTGCCACAATTATGGTCATATAGCTTGAAATTGTAGAAGCTTGATAGTGCCTTTGATGAACGAAAACAATGATGGTGGATACGAGAAAGTTTGGAGAATAAATGAAAACTAAGAAGATAAAATGAATGAAGAACAGGTTGCAGAGATTGTATGCACAAGGCTTGCAGTAGTGCAAGATTAGGATGAAACTATATACAGAGAGGAAAATGTCAGAATTTAGAAAGATGATGAATACACAGGAAAAGTGGAATATGTCATAACTCAGGAAGATGATGAATCTACAGATGATGATGAATATTACTTAGCATCGGAGGGAATTCCTCCATTGTTCCGAGCCATATGACTTGGAGACTTCTAGTAAATATGAATGTTGAATAAGGAGAGTCTATGAAGTAGCTCTACAGATTAGATAACCATCCTTCGAGAAGTTTGAAGTGTTTTCAGATTTTGGACATTCAATTTCAGAGTGGTTTGATGAAAAAGGTACAAAGAAAAAGTTTGATTATTTGAGAAGCAACTTTCAGACCACATTCCTATGCAAGTATCAACTGGAAGTTACACATGAATAAGTTCATGATTTTTCAAAGTTTCATTCCACACATGCATTCAGGAAGGGATATCTTCAGTATAGATTGTTTCATACATGCAGAGTTTGATTTACAGATTAAGAAGCAATATTCCCATGCATATATCAGAGGAATATTAATGAAAACACATGTATGAGATACATCTCTTGGTAATGTTGGCACTTTGTTGAGGTGCACCATTGATGGTACTTGCTTGATATATCCTATGGTCCATGGTGTATGGCATGATTGAGTGATATGGTATATGGTTGAGATACATTGTTGGTACATGGTATGGTACATGCATTGATGTACATTGTCGATGCATGTTTGATGCATAGATTGGTACAGATGTTGGTGCATGGTTGATGCACTTGTTTTGGTACGTGCTTAATTTGGTACATGGTTGAGACACATATCTTGTGATGGTATGTTGGTGATCTTGGTACATGCTTGGTAGAGGCATGTGTTGGTGATGTTGTACATCTAGTTGAGAGGTGTCCTTGGTATATGATCCATGTGAGAGGATCTGGTTGAGTATTGGTATTCAATATTTGACAGGTATCTACAACAGCAAGGATTCATGAAAGGAAATGAAGACAACAATATCTACATAAAGGTAGATCAAGGTAGTATATTTAAAATTGAATTTTTTGTTGATGACATTATTTTTGGAAGTGAAGATGACAGGAAGAGTCAATTTTTTTCTAAAGACATGAAAAATGAATTCGAAATGTCATTATTTGGTGAGTTGTCTTTATTTTTGGGACTTCACATATGTCAGTAAGATAAAGGTATTTTCATCTCCCAGACCAAGAATATAAAATAAATGCGAAAGAATATTGGAATTGTAGATTGCAACCCTGTAAGTACTCCCATGCAGACTAGTTGAAAATTGAGGAAAGATGATAAATCTAAGGATGCAGATCAGAGAATATGCAGATCAATGCTTGGCAGTTTACTCTATGTGACAACATTGAGACCGGATGTGATGAAAGTAGTTGGACAGGTTTCAAGATTTCAAGCAACACCGAAGGAAACACATGTTATGGTAGTAAAGAGAATATTTAGATATCTCAAAGCAACATAAGACTATGGATTATGGTATCCAAAAGGGAATGATCTATCTCTAGTTTCATACACATATGCAAATTGGGAAGGAAGTGTTGATTATAGAAGAAGTACAAGTGGATCATCCTTCTATTTGGGTGATTGTCCGGTATCCTGGTTGAGAAAGAAACAGGCTTCAGTATCATTGTCCACAGCAGAAGCAGAGTATATTGAAACAACAGTATATTGTACATAGGTTCTCTGGATGAAGAAAACTTTGTAGGACATACAGGTGGAATATGACAAGCCTATTTCGATATTCTGTGATAACACCAGTGATATAAGTATCTCTAAGAATCCAGTGATGAATTCCAATATGAAACACATTCCAATCAAGTTTCACTTTATATGAGAACAGATTATAGAGAAGAACATCAAGGTAGAGTATGTTGGTACAAAAGAACAGATTGCAGATATCTTCACCAAATCTCTTTCGAGGAAGAGTTTTGAGTATTTTTGACAGAAACTAGGAGTAGTTTTAGCCTCACAGTGATCTACATGGAAATTGGCACAGTATGACAGAGGGAGAGAAACAATAATCACGAAATACTTGAATTTTTTTTAAATTCATTTCATCAGAGAGTTACATGAGGAAGCACCATGAAGAGAAACATTAGTAGAAATCAAAGGCTTACATACAAGGGGAGCATCCCCAAGGACAAGTCACCCTTTCCATTGATGTCAAAGGGGGAGAGAAAAACATAGGCATGGAAACAAAGAGAAGAGGCATGAATATGGGGGGATCCTACATGACCATGAGTGTTTTCATTGTCGTGTCTAAGTGCTGCCACCAATTCCAAAGGGGGAGATTGTTAAAATATTAATTGTTGAAAGATTAGTTGTTGAAAGATTGGTTGCCATTGATTTGTTGAAATATTTTTTGTCATTGATGTCAACTCTTGAAAAGAAATTTAACAAGTTGCATGTCAAAATAAAGTAGTTTTAAACATAATTTAACAAGTTGCATGTCATTTGAATGTTAAAGTAATTGTAAACAAAATTTAACAAGTTGCATGTCAAAGAAAAGTAGTTGTAAATAGAAGTTAACAAGATGCATTTCAGTTGCATGTTAAAGTAACTGTAAACAAAAGTTAACAAGCTGCATGCCAAGGTAAAGTAGATGTAAACAAAAGTTAACAAGATTCATGTCAGTTGCATGTTAAAGTAACCGTAAACAAAAGTTAACAAGTTGCATGTCAGTCAGTAAACAAAGTTAACAAGTTGCATGTGAGTTTCATGTCATCATGAGATCCTATGTGAGTTGCATGTCATCATGAGATCCTCATTAAAACACAAATAAGAGTCAATTGGAAAATCACTTATGTGAATATATATTGGCAGATTTGAGGCAGTGAGAGAAATTCAGGGAAGTCTAGTGAAGGAAGAAGTTTGCAGGAGCCGAGCATATGGAAAACGAGTTATAGATCCATGTCCTTTGCATAAATATACAGGTTTCGGGAGGAAAAGCGCAAACATCCATGGGATGCAGTGAGGAAAAGAGAAGACATCCGTGAGCAGACAGTGTAAGGGTCACAGACCTGTGAAGAAAATTTGTTGAAGATTAGAGATCTAAAACTCAGGCCAGCTACATGTTGAAGGTATGTCTTCCTATGTATGTTAAGGTGCGTATTCTGAAGAAACCAAGAACATATATGTCTTATTGATTCATAAGCATTTGATTTGGAGATTTTTCTTGTGGATCTGGATATGAGGTGTATGTGGTTGCAGTATTGATGAGATATAAAAATCAGTAGTAGCAATAGAAGTATCATAAATAACAACAACAATAGGCTATCAGTTACAGTGACAAAGGTAGTGACATATTGGTCTACATTTATATTTCAGGGTGGTTGGACAGGGCAAGGAAAGGGGGTTGTAGCCTCCTTCTAGTCGGAGCCAGTAAATTGGGGAGTTGGAGCTTCCTTAAGGTTGCATCCTGTAAATAGGGGTTTGGAGCCTCCTTCTAGTTGTAGTTGGAGAAATAGGAAGTTGGTGCTTCCAATGAATGTACTCTTTGATAAATAAGAAAAGTCTTATGTGGTTTTCTCCTGCATTGGGTGTCCACATAATTTTTTTGTGTACTATGTTTATGTGATGTCTATGCATTGAATTATGGTGTTTATGATATATTGAATGCTCATGATATTTACTGGAGGTTTTATATTGTTATTAAAAGTACTAATTGTGCTCATACTGATTCACCCCCCCTCTCAGTATTCCAACAAAGGGTTGGTTGTTCTCTAAATTAGTTTTTCCAAACCCACGGTCGTTTTTCATGATTTTATAGGATTGATATAATGTCTATCACATCTCGATATATTTACCTTGAGTATATCTATTTAGTGTAGGCCGATTTGGTTCCAAATCCATTTGTATGATCTAAATTCAACCCTGATCATTTCCCTTATTGTTAAACTCTACAGTGGTTCGACTCTCCTTGGTAACTTTGAAAGGGAACCACAAAATTACTACCTAAACCCTAACTTTCCCTCCCTTTGATCAATTGTCTAATTTTATCAATCCTACAACAAGTCCACCATGGAAAATATGCCATACAAAACCCATGCTCGTGTGCTTCCAAGAGATCTATGTCCCATTTTATGAATTTTAAAATTCTAATCTGAGTAAAATCGACTAGCGTTTTGAATTATTAAACTAACACACATGACCCATATGAATATTGGTTGATATGGATTGATTAAAGTTTTTTTATATATTTGGATAACATAAATTCAATTGGTTCTTATCTTGGCATACTCACATCATAGGTAAAATCTACATATATTTTGTTAATCGCTTCATTTCTGGAAACAATAAATTGTTGTGGTAAATAATGATGGATCTTGTTGCTCGAACACACAATTAAGCTAAATATTCCCATTTCTTGTCTGTGTCTTTGATCCTTGAGGATTGTTCTAGTTATCTTTTATTGGTTCGATATAACTATAGAAACAAAGCAACTAGGTAATGATGATTTGGCAGTTCTATTGGAAATGTTTGGGAAAATCATCGCTCCATATAATTTCTAAACAAAGTAATGATATAGATGTCCCAACCATCTTACTAATTTCTATAACGTAATCCTTTTTTTTCATTCATTGTTTCCAGGTCTATTTCGTTGTCTAAGAATCACACTTCGAATCTCATTTATATGTGGATGTTGCATGTTACATTTATTGGATGAAATCACACCCATAAGATTGTAATATTTTGGGAATTTCAAACTCTATGCAAAGGGTAGTGTTTGAGATTATTATTCAGGGTAAATATAATAAAGATTTCACTATGGTAATGATTTAAACTCACAATGCATTCACTGAACTTTGTTGTTAACATTTCACCTTTATTAAAATTTGATTTGTAATAATTTTTTGATGGATATATCAATGCTCTTGAATTATGTGGTCATTAATTGGAAATCTAGAGATACTCATTCGATCACTATTGGAAAAACATTAATTGTGTAAGTGTTGATTAATCCACTGCAATTGTACTTGCTTGCATTTATTCTCTCATGGTACCCAGGTTTGATGTTAGATATTTGGAAACAATCAAATTGCATTATGCATTTTTCCCTCAAAGGAGAGAATGAATGTGTATTGATTCGTTGGAAATAAGTAGTGGTGTATGGTTCAATTTTTTCATTTTAGCATTTAATAATACAATGAATTGACATTATTTATTGCAAAAATGGTTTATTTAAATTCTTTGGAATGCATTTGACAAATTTTCTTTAATATGTTGTATAAGTTTCATTGAAATTTATATTCAAGAAACATTTATACACCAACATTGAAGTGAGCATCTTTGAAACTAAAAAATGGATTTGCATTTCTCTTGTTTCATTGAAAGGATAGTTGTTTGGATCATTCATGCATGGTTAGTGAAAAATTGATGATGGAAAATTTGTTGGGCAAGACCCTTAGTCATTTTTAGGCTTGATATGTGTTCCAACATCTATAAATAACAATAGGGAGTTGTCATTAAGAATATAAAACTGCATCTTGGGATGCATTACACATAGGGATACATGAGAGTTCAAGAGGCTTGAACTTTTATCTCACCTCATTGGAATTCCTTGTAACACCTATTGGTACCCATTCAAATAGTATTGTATTAGAAAACACCTGAACATGGACATTATGTCCACTCACCCTCTAGTATATCAAAGGTACCATAGGTAACATGGAACCAATCATTCAATTGTCAAACTGTTATAGTGAATCAAAAATAACATTTGGTAAGATTACTCTCTCATAGCATGGGTTTCCAAGCCTACAGGTATATTTGAGAGTTGTATCACAAGGCACACCCTTTTACTGGAAGCCAATTTTTCCTTCTTTGTCTTGCCTAAAGTATCTTTGCTTTTACAAGCACTTGCATTTGGATGATCATGGGAAAACTAGCATGCAATGAATAAATATTTGATACATTACAAATGCTCAGAACACTTTACCATTTGGTATTTGATCATCAAGTCATTAATCACTCAAGAAATATCCTGTGCATCTTTGGTCAACCTCATTTACATAATCTAATCCTATCCTTTTTCACTCACCTGTGCTAAAACAATAGGCTTAGGATATAGTGTAGGGAGTCCCCCCTTAGGTATAAACCATATTTTAAACCTAGAAGTGAGGGAAGGGATGACAAAGTGACAGTGGAAAGATTTATTGGTTTTTTCTTTAGGTTTTCCCATTTGAGAGGTTGGGAATTTTCCTCTAGGGATAATTGAAGAGATAAAAGGGACCCTGGCCTTGAGCTCCACACTAAGAATCTATATAAGATATTTACATCACTTACACATGGGGTCATTTGTTTAAGCTCATATGGATGAGATCCCATAATTATAACCAGTTATTTAAAATTTATATATAATTCAATATAATACATTCAAAGGGAACAAATTTCAAGTTTCAATGAGCTCTTCCTTGACTTCACTATAAGGAAAATATGATCCCCAACTTTGAATTCTCTATGCACCCTATTATTATTTGCATAACTTTTCTACTACTCTTGTGTTGCTTTCAAATTGTACCTGATCCTGGAAACTTCTTCCTCCATTTCCCTAAACATTTCCATCCCATGTATGATTTTGTTCACTAGGTTATCTCAACTTACTAGAGTACTACATCTTCTACCATATAAAGCCTCAAAATCGACTCATTTATAACAATTCACATTTCCCAATGTTCTATGAAAACTCCAAGTGTAAACAATATTCCCACTTGGAAGGTTATCCATGACATACATGTAAATCAAGTCTTCAATCACTTGATTCACTATTTTAGTCTACCTGGATGTATTTGTAGATGATAAACAGTGCTAAAATTCAACTTGGTGCCCAAATATTCCAAAACACTCTTCTAAAAATGTGAAGTAAACATTATATCTCTTTCTAAAACAATTACCCTGGACACTTCATACAACTTGAAAATTTGTCTTATTAATATTTTCAAAATTTCTATTGCCTTATAAGTAGATTTCATTGGAGTAAAATGTACTGATTGGTGAATTTGTCAATTGCAACCATGATTCAATTATGTTGCTCCACTATTTTTAGTGTAATGAAATACACTATTATTACCTCCCATTTCCATTCTATAAGTAACAAGGACTGTATCAATCCTATTGGGTCTCTATGCATAGTGTTTACTTACTGACATTCCACACAACTAACAATGTACTCAAATGCATCCCTTTTCATCCTAGGTTAGAAGAGTTGCTTCCTTGTTGTAGCAATCATTTCCTAGTACCTTGGATGGCCAAAATATGGTCTCTTATGGATTTCATCGATGATAATTATTCTAAACTCTACCAAGTTAGGAATATGCATTTTAATTTTCTAAATAATAAGCCCATCATTGCTTGGCTAATTGTCGTCATACTTGTTCTCTACTTTCTCTAGTTGTAATCCATCTCTTACTTTGATAATGCTCATCTTTAGCAAGGGACTTGATCACTCTTTTATTCAAATTATATTTGCAAATTTTGATAGTTACCACATGCTCTTTCCTGCTAAATGAATTTGCAACCTTGTTTTCCTTCACTTTATGTGTTTGATTTCAAAATAAAACTCACAAAGAAATTCCAACCATCTTTCTTACTTGGAATTCAAGTTTTGTTGGTCGAATAAATACTTCAACCCATTACGATATATCATTAGCACAAAATTTCTATCCATCAAGTACTATCACCAAATATTCATTTCATTTAATACAATAGTGAGTTCCAAGTTATGATTACATAGTTTTTCTTATGTTCCTTTAGTTTTCATGACTAGTAGCACACAACATGGTTATCTTGCATGAGAACTCCACCATGTCCTATAATGTAGGTGTTTGTGCACATGATAAAATATTTATTTGGGTCCTCAATTTTCATATTGGAGTGTTAGTGAAAATATTTTTCATTGCTAAAATCTTTCCTCACATTCTTGGCACCATTCAAACTTCATCCTTTGCTTATGAAAGGAAGTGATGGGATAGGTAATTATAGAAAATCTCTCAACAAACCTTTGATAATTAATAGAAAAAAGCATAAATGATCCCACATCTATAACATTTATTGGAGTGGGATAGTTCATTATATCGTCAATACTTTTTAATCCGCTAATGTTCCTTCTTTTGAGATGATTTGACCTAAATATTGAATATTTTTTTCTAGAAGTCACATTTTTTCAGTAACTTTTCATACAACTTGTGTTTTCTCAACTCTTGTAAAACCATTTGCAAATGATCCTCATGTTCTTGTTTATATTTGAAACAAACTAGTATATCATCAAGGAAGAGAAGAACAAATTTGTCCAAGTATTTATTGAAGAAAATATTCACGAGGCACATGAATGAAGTCTGTGCATTTTTAGACCAAATGGAACCACTACAAATTCATAATGATAATACCTTATTTTTAGGGCTATCTTGTGGATGTATTCTTCCTTAATTTTGACTTGACAATATCCCGACCATACATCAATT
>JZKD02S1131273.1:160940-173713 GCA_000966675.3 Picea glauca | reverse complement strand
AGGTCTCCCTTAGACTTGAATTCCACACTAGGAATCCATACAATATATTTACATCACTTACGCATGGGATCATTCATTTAAGCTCGCATGGCTTGACTCTTTTTATTATAAACACTTATACACAATTCAATATAATATATCAAAAGGGTCAAAATTGAGTTTTACAGGTATGTTCTGATCAAGTTTGGCCCTATCAATAGGGGTAACATTGGAAATGACCCAATATAAGCATCATTGGTGCTTCTTTCAAGAAGATCCATTAAATGTTATTAAATACCAAAGACATGTGACAATTTTCCAAAGTTATAAGACATTCTAGTAAATTCATACTAAATAATATGATTTGTACATAATATAGTTGTTTGATGCATGCAAACCAAATCCAAATAATAACAATGGGATGAAATGGATTATTTCAAAACAAACATAAAAATACACGATCTTGTTATATTGATTTCATGTCATGTAAGCTACTTAATAGATAAAGGTAGTAGGAAACCCAAGGGGATGTATGTATGTGAAATACACATAAGTTCATTTTTTAATTAAGATGGAAGAAAGGTTAATATATGTATTACCTCAACTATACTTATTGGGCAATACATAGTGAGACAAAACTAGGAAAAATACACTATCTTAGTATATATTAAACTTGATTTTCAAATTAGGGGAAATTTGAGGTCTAAAATGGATCTCCTAAGGAAAATAATAAAATAATAGTTAAAATAATAAAAGAAGAGGTATGAATTTTCAAAGGGAAAGAAAGAAAACTATCTTTTAATCATATTTTCAACTTATCTCCTTACAGGTTTACTCAAATGTCAAGTGTAGGCACTCGTTGGATGCAAAATTAAATTCCACATCAAATGAGTCCCCACTCTGCATACTTTTGATAGACCCATAGTGAGATAAACTAGAAATATATGAAAAAAAAAATATGTTTCTTTAAAAACAAAACAAAATAAGAAATGTGTTTTTTTCATGTATTTTCAGATTTTTTTTTCATTTTTTTCCAAGAAAGAAAAAATTTATATTCATAATAAATAGAATATACATATTTCTATCCATCTCAAGACTATCCTTTACTTGTCATATTTTTTCCATTGCATTATGTTCACTACAAACTTTCATCAAAATGTTTCATTGCTTATACATACATTTCAATTCTTCCTTACTCTTGCATCATTTTTTTCATTATAATCATAACTTCTAAAGGAGGAAAGAGATTTCCTCATAGAGCTATCCCTCAAAAAAATCCTAAGATATAAAATCTCCCTCATCCAAGGAGAGGGCCTCCTTTGATAACTCGTTAGCCATAGTGTTTAGCTCCCTATAAATGTTAGTGAAAGAAAACCACTCCAATGATGATAAGAAGGAACAAATCTATGCCATAAATGATTTAAGCCTCACCACATGCATCCGAATATTCTCATTTACCCAATCAATAGTGACCTTAGATTCATCTAGGATTTGAATTTTCCTCATATTTAAAGTGCTCACTAGAATGAGCAGATCCCACATGGAAGAAAGTTTTTCTTTCATGTTTGTTCCTCTTCCTGGAAAAAAATGGACTTTGAAGAAATGTGAGTCATATTTATACATAACTGCCCCACCTCTGCAACATGGCAGGTGCCCTTGATTGGCCCCATTGAAAAAACCCCATGGCATGCCTTTTTCTAGAGGAGGCATAATTTGTTTCTTTATCTTGGGGATTTTGACCTCACATTTGAATTCTTGGGTCAACTTTGCAACTAGTGTAGCTATTGTCATCGGGGACATATTCTTATACTAGAAGATACATAAATAGTGTGCTCACCATATGAAGTAAATTAAGAAAAAAGGAAAATAGATTGTAATACCCATGTTTCCCCCAACTTGTAAATATAACTATAACTTGCCAAAATACTATGGCATACTGAATATGTGTGAATGTTGGATTTGATGAACCTTTTGTTATAAAAGGTAATGTATGTATTTATGTTATTAATTAAAAAGGGATAGTGTTGCATAACTACTAAAAAGGGGGTTTGCCAAGCTAGATCATAGTTCTATGAGAGATATGGTGAGGGGAACCAGAAATGGTTGAGATGACCCCCACCAAACCAACACCTTACTGGATTTAATTTCTCAGACCCAAAACAGTCCTCTAACTCATAAATGAATTACCAGTCAGGCTGGTAGTTGGAAAAGCCTCCTCAAGAGTTAATGAGGAGATGGGGTAGATTACCCATCTTAAAGATTCCATACCTAACCACGAGATGGGTATTCAGACCCATGCAATATTTCTGAGAAAGTAAAGAAAGGAAGTAATTTTTTGGGAAGAGGAGAACTATGAAGAAGTAGAGTGGAGAGACCAATCTCTAGAAGAGGGAAGAGTGCTTGCAACTGTCTAGTTTTCGAAGGAGAACTAAGAAACAAGCTCGTTTTGGGTGTAATAAGTTGTTGGAAGTTCTTTCACTCGAAGATGATAAATGGGGCTGACAAGTGACTGAGGAAGTACTCATTGCAGACCCCCTTACTTGGTACAAAGAAAACCATTTTCCAAGACAATGTGGGAGGAGGAGAGTAACCTCCATCTTTGACTATCGTCGAGCAAGAGAAAAGAGTCTCTCTCAGAGCATCGTGGTATAGATAGGGGTTGTCTAGTGATAAATCCATTCAGGAGTGGTTGTGCCTATGGTTGGGTGGAAACACACACCCCTTTCAACATTCGCTTCACGAATTCTGTCTTCTGATAAGTATTTTCATACTTTGTGTATTGGAATGGAAATGATGACTAAATATACATGTTTATGACTAATTTCTGGATTGAATGATTAAGGTAGAAATGCTCATTATTTTTCTGTAAACCCATGCTTTGGAATCGTCTTCTATTTTCCTCAGCTTAGCATCTAGAGAGTTATGGGACGTGGGTCTGTAAGAAAGTCAGGGTAGGGTTAAATGGAATACTTAAGTCCTGCAAACCTATCGAATTTACCTTCGTGGGAATGCTAAGTTCAAATTATGTGGAAGGAGGGTGCATCCTTCAAAACCTTCACCTGTGTGACTGAGGGCTCATGTCCACGGCCTTAACCAATTCACAACTGAGAGTAAGCATGTAGCCCATGGGAATTATTTGAGGACCCATATGACCAAGGTCTAGGAACCCTACGCTAGGCTCGACAGGAGCTAATATTTTCTGGCTTCATAATTTTGGGAGTTCGGAGCTCCGAGGTGTTATGGCCTTATGACTTTCAAACCAATTGAAGGAAACTTGTTGTTATGGTTACCCAAGTGGTCGACCAACATGTGGCGGTGACCCTAACCATGACAGGTGGATCTGTTCCATTGTTAAACACAGGCCTACTTACCAATCACGAAGTAATGTGAGCCACATATCCAAGGGAAATATAGAGTCTCCTTGGACGTTGGATCTATGCCTAGGTCAGTCCGACATTGACTGCTTCGGGAGAACAAAGGTTTCATAGCACCAAAATTCCCCAAACTCTAGAGTCACGAATTGATGTGAGTCATGGATTTGGGGAGTTTGTTGAGAACCCCTCTTAATCGCCCGATCAACCAGTGGAGGGACTCATGTTCAACACCTCGACGAAGTCCTACTTCGGGAGAATGAAGCTTCTATAATGCCAAAAACCCTGAAGGTCAGAGCTTCCAATTAACACGAACTGTATATCTAGGGGCACTTTGGGATCCTTCCTGGCCATTGGATCCATGTTGCTGTCAGTCCGACATTGACCACTCCAAGAGAAATGGGGTGTTAACCGAGTGGAACACTCGAACGCCAAATTTTCGAAGTGATAAGAGTTATAGATCAGAGGATGTTTTGGGATCTCCCATGACCATTAGATCTAGACTATGGTCAGCCTGACGTTGACCACTCCGGGAGTAATGAGGAGGTCACAGAATGAATTCCCCAAACACCGAAGCTACGAAGTAATGAAGACCGTATATCAATGGATCTACGTGGATTCATCTCAACCGTGAGATCTAAGGGAGTCAAAAGGCTATCAGTATGTAGTGATGTGGCATGTTGATGTCACCCAGGGTGACGTGGACCCACATTTGACATTCCATGTGTCACCTAGATTCATACTTTTCGCAGACCCTATGTGCCCATTAAAATGTGACATGTGTCACCCATTGAAGGGGGCATGTTTCATCTCTACCTTGTTGCATGTCATCCCCCCGACACTTATTTTCTTGGTCCATTCAGTGGGAGGAGTACTCAGGACCCATTTGTCCTTGCCTCTGTGTTTAATACACCACCACGTGTAAGGGTGGCCCCTTCGAGATTCCAAGACTTCGAAACTCTGGAGATTTGGGGTGTAGTGTCATAGATAAGACAAAGGGGCCGAAGGCCAGAGCCACATACGGTGAGATTTCGGGCTCCTTCAGGAGTTCAATATTTCGAGACTCTGGAATATTTGTGCGTAGAAAGGAAAAGGGGTGTTCTGTGCCGAACGCCAAATTCCCCTTTAGCTTATGTGTTAAAAAAGGATGAAGTTTCGTCATTGGATTGGAAGGTAGATGGGCTTCCACTGTGGATGTAGGAACTTGGGGATGGTACGAGTGAGATGGGCTCATGTGGGTGCCACATGGCCCTTGATTGATAACACCCAAAGATCTTCGAGAGGCCATAACTTGCAATCCAGAGCTCGGATTTGAGCCTGGTAGCAGTCGTTAGAAATCTACGGTTGAGTAGAAGATGATGGAGACCTCAGAAAGAGGACTCGAGATGATTAAAATAATAAATTTGTTTATGCCCCATACCTAGAAAGGGTACTTAGGGGTTGGGTGTGTTACAAATTGGTATCGGAGAAGGAAACAATACTTGGCCTACTTGGGCTCATGAACGAGTCGCATAAAAATAATATTAGAGACCCTTTAAAAATAGCACCCTATCTTACCCCATTCTTGAGAGGCTTATTTAAATCTCTACTGAAGAAAGGAATGAAACTTTATATTGTTCTATATGTTTGAAAAATATGAACTTTGTGTTGATTCATAAACTAGTAAATGATTAACTCACATAAAATTTTTTATCAACACTCAAGTAGTAGGCGAGCAGCAGGAAAAATACAACGTAAGGGATGGTGACACACCATGAATTGGGGGAAATCTCCCACAATAGAGAGGAATAATATGATGAAACAAGGGCGATGGAAACCCCTCCAGATTTGGTTGAAACCGTAAGAAGCCTCATGGCAGAATTATAGAGTTGTAAGGTTGACAATGAAAGGACGATAAAAAGGAAAAGAAAACTAAAATTAATGCAGTCCTACTACAAATATTATCATATATACAAAGGCAGTTGCAACATGGGCCAGTAGCCATTCATGTGGACATACATCATACTAAGAAAACTCAAAGTCCACCTTAGATACGAAAGCATGGTCATGAAAGTGGCCACACAAGGAGAAGCACCTCAAAGAAGGCCCAACATGGAGTTAAGTGAAACTCATCGGAAGAATCATCTGGTGAGGAAACTGACAAATCCAAGGGATCCTCTAGTAGAAAAAATAGCTCACGTTCCCAGAGGAGAAGAAATAAGAGGAAACATTCCAAGAGCCACGAACCCGAAGATTTCAAGAAAGACAAACCACCCACTTTTGATGGAGAGATTCAGAAGGGGGAAGAAACATAAGTTTGGCTTCTTGGCTTGAAGAAGTACTTCATATTTCATGACTACTCTAAAAACTTAAAGGCTCAAATAACCATTTTCAACCTGAATGGAAAGGTCTCCATTTGGTGGTAGGACCATAGGAATGTGAAAGGAATCCATGAGAAGGACTCGTCATGGAAACAATTTGAGAAATACTTCAAGAAGAAGTATCTATCAGAGAAATGATTTGATGGGAAGACCAATGAGTTCTATGAACTCAAGTTAGGACAACTCATAATAGATGAATATATCAACAAATTCCTTGAGTTGATAAGGTATGTGCCCTACATAAAAGATGAAAAAGTAAAGATGCAACGATTTATTAGTGGATTACCTCAGCATTTCTGGGAAAAAATTGAGTTTGATGAGCCAAAGAGTCTAGAAGACAATATCCGGAAGGCAAGGTATTGCTATGAGGAATTCAAGAATAAGACAAAACCTCATGAGGACTGGAAGAAGAAAAGTAATTCAAGATTCAAGAAGAAGGGGTTTAAACCCTCAAGATTTAAGAACCATGGAAAAGGTTCTAAGATGAGCCTTCCTACTAAAAGTGTATATCAGCAAAATTTCCCATATTAGAGTGGAAATAAACCCTTTAGAGAAGCCTCGGGAAAGACTGATAACACAAAGAGAGAACCTTTGAAATGTTGGGGTTGTGGAGAATAAAATCTGTTGAGGTATTTCCCACATAGGCAACAGAACAATAGGAGGGTTTACATCCAAGAGGCTACCATAGTCAATGATGTGGCTAGGAGAATGCCATAAATTTATGCAACCTTGGATAATAGACAAGATGACCACCAAGCTTCAGTGATGGAGATGGAAGGTATGATTGACAACCATCTAGTTTCCATTTTAATTGACCCTAGTTCTAATTTGAATTATTTTGCCTGTCAAACTGTTGAGAAATGTAAATCGCAACAAGTTAAACATGTTAAATCATGGCTGGTACAACTAGCCACTGGAACCAAAATAAAAGTAACAGAGGTCTTACCAACATGCCAATTCATTATGAATGGATTACCCACCCAAGAAACCTTAAACAAGCAACCTTTAGGATCATATGAACTGTTGATTGGCATGGATTGGTTGGCTTCCCATAAAACCAAGTTGGATTGTTACAATAAAAATTGGGAGTGTGAAGATGAAGAAGGGAGAAAAATAATCCTACATGGATTTCAAAAGTCTTTCTCGGTGAGAAAATTATCAACCCTTCAAGTGAAGAAGTATTGCGGAAAAGGATGTCCTGTGTATTCAATACAAGTGTTGAACTTTGTTGAGGACAATAAACCAAGCCTAGAGGACCATCCCATATTAAGAGAGTATAAATATGTGTTCCTAGAAGAGGTACCAAGATACCTCCAAGAAGAGATATTGACTTTTCAATAGAACTTGCACTGGGAGTAGTGTCAGTGTCTAAAACACCCTATAGAATGAGTACACCAGAACTAGTTGATCTCAAACTACAACTAAAGGAGATGATGGAAAAAGGCTACATTCGGCCTAGTGTGTCTCCATGGGGAGAAACAACCTTTTTTGTGAAAAATAAAGATGGCACACTCAAGTTGTGCATAGACTATAGGAAACTCAATAAAATGACCATTAAGAATAAGTATCCCTTGCCAAGGATAGATGACTTGTTTGACCAATTAAGGGGTGCTACAATTTTCTCCAAAATTGACTTGAGGTATGGATACCATCAGGTCTAAATTAAGGATGGAGACATCCACAAAACAACCTTTAGGAAAATATATTGTCACTATGAATTTTTGGTGGTGCCATTTGGGCTAACCAATGCACCGACCACTTTTATGTGCTTAATGAATAATGTACTCAGTAAGTTCTTGGACAGATTTGTATTGGTTTTCATTGATGATATCCTAATCTATTCCAAGGATAGGGAGGAGAATGAATAATATCTCAAGCTATTGCTTCAAGTACTAACAGAACATCATCTCTATGCTAATTTTAGTAAGTGTAACGTTTTCCAAAAACAATTCCATTACTTAGGCCATGTTATTTCTGAAGAAGGAGTAGGAGTTGATCCTAAAAAGATCAAATTCATTATGGATTGGCCTACCCCAAGGGATGTATATGATATTAGATCCTTTATGGGCCTAGCAGGATACTATAGGAGGTTCATAAAGAGATTTTCCAAGATTGGTTGTCCAATCACCTCCCTTCAGAAAAAGGGAGTTACATTCTTTTGGACATCAGAATGTGAAGAGAGATTCCAAGAGCTGAAATGCCTTCTAACCAATGCAAATGTGTTAAATATTGCAGACCCAAACAAGGACTTCCTTGTGTGTACATATGCCTACAAGGAAGGTCTCATAGGAGTCTTTATGAAAGAAGGACATGTAATTTGCTATGAATCCAAAAAATTGAATGAACATGAAATCAATTAAGTGACCCACGATCTAGAATTGGCTGCCATAGTACATGCTTTAAAAATGTGGAGGAATTACCTCCTAGGTAGGAGATTTGTGCTTATGACAGACCATAGTGGGTCGAGATATCTATTTGATTAACCAAAACTCAATGCTAGACAAGATAGATGTATAGATCTCCTTAGTGAGTTTGATTTTGAAATCAAACATATCAAAGAAAAGAAAATAGGGTGGTTGATGCCCTTAGCAAAAGTATGAAATTGATTCACTTGGAAGCTGTAAGAATCTATGAAATGGAGGTCGGGGAGAGAGTCAAAAGTGCACAAGAAACATATGTATTTTTCAAGACTATGAAATCATACTTAGAGAAAGAGCCCATCGGGCTGAAGTATGAGGATTATCGATTGTTGAATGATGGCCTACTAACTTACAAAGGTAGGTTGTATATTCCAAATTTTGATGACTTGAAGAGGTTCATAATGGATGAACTACACAAAAGACCATATACTGGTCATCTTGGTTATCATAAGATGATCACAGCCACTAGGAAACTATTCTATTGTCCCAAACTGAAAAATGACATAGTTGATTACTTAGCCAAATGTCTAGAATGCCAGCAGGTTAAGGCAGAGCACTAACATCCAATAGGGCTCTTGCATCCCCTACCATTCCTAGAATGGAAATGGGAAACCATATCCATGGATTTAATTACAGGGTTACCAAAATCAACCAAACATAATGAAGCCATCATGGTAGTGGTGGACAAATTGAGCATGGTTGCTCACTTCATTCTCGTCAAGTCAACTTGGAAGGAAATATATATTGTCAATATTTTCATGAAAGAAATATTTAGATTGCATGGCATGCCTAAGGAAATCATATCTCACAGATATACAAAATTTACTTCAAACTTTTGGAAATATCTGTTTGCTAGTTTTGAAACTAAATCGCTATTTAGTACATCCTATCACCCTCAAACGGATGGATAGACAAAGAGGGTAAACCAAGTGTTAGAGGACATGTTAAGGATGCATGTAATGCATAATCCTAAGAAGTGGGAAGACTACCTACCACTAGTATAATGTGCCTACAAAAATGGATATCAAGAGTCATTGAAGATGAGCCCTTTTGAGGCCCTCTATGGTAGAAAGTGCAAGATTCCAATCAGTTGGGATAACCCAGTAGACAGAATTACAATCGGGCCAAATATGCTAAAATAAATGGAACAACAAGAAGTTCAGATAAAACAAAATCTTAAAATAGCCCAGGATAGACAAAAAAGCTATACAGACAGAAAAAGGACTCCTAGAGAGTTCAAACAGGGGATCATGTGTATCTTAGAGTTAGACCCGGGAAAATCTCCTTGAGAATGGGAGCTTGTGCCAAGATGGAACCTCGATATTGTGGAGCCTTTGAAATTTTGGATAGAGTGGGACCTATAGCATATAGACTAGCAGTCCCTCCCATAGTGAAGGAACACAATGTTTTCCATGTTTCATTACTAAAGAAATATGTACATGATTCTAATCATATAACTGATTGGTCTATGATTCAGGTGGAACCAAAGGGATAATTCCTGCTAGAACCACAATGCATAATATACAGGAAGGAAATCCCACTCATGAATAGAACCATTTCATAGGTCAAGGTGCAGTGGAAACACTTTGGTCCAGATGAAGCTACATGGGAAATGGAGGATGCCATGAAACAAACATACCCAATGTTTTTTACTTCTGTACATACAAAGCACATCGGTAGGTAGAATCTCTAGGACGATGTTCCTTTAAGGGGGAGGGGATTGTGATACCCCTGTTTCCACCAACTTGTAAATATAACTATAACTTGCCAAAATATTATGGCAGACTGAATATGTCTGAATGTTGGATTTGATTAACCTTTTTGTTATAAAAGGTAATGTATGTATTTATGTTATTAATTAAAAAGGGATAGTGTTGCATAATTGTTGAAAAGGGGGTTTGCCAAGATAGATCATGATGTTATGAGAGAGATGGTGAGGGGAACAAGAAATGGTTGAGATGTCCCCCACCAAACCAGTACCTTACTGGATTTAATTGCTCAGACCTAGAATAGTCCTCTGGCCTAGAAATGAATTACCAGTCAGGATGGTAGTTGGAAAAGCCTCATCAAGAGTTAATGAGGAGATGGGGTAGAGTACCCATATGCAATGCTTCCATACCTAACCATGAGATGGGAATTCAAACCCATGAAATATTGCTGAGAAAGGAAAGAAAGAAAGTAATTTCATGGGCAGAGGAGAATTGTGAAGAAGCAGAGTCAAGAGACCAATCTCCAGAAGAGGGAAGAGTGCTTCCAGCTCTCTGGTTTTCGAAGGAGAACTGAGAAACAAGCTTGTTCTAGGTGGAAGAAGTTGTTGGAAGCTCTTTCAGTCCAAGATGATAAATGAGGATGACAAGTGACTGTGGAAGTACTCGTTGCAGACCCCCTTGCTTGGTATAGATAAAATCGTTTTCCAAGACCCCATGGGAGGAGGAGAATAACCTCGGTCCTTGAATATCATAGAGCAAGAACAAAGAGTCTCTCTCAGAGCATCATGGTCTAGCTAGGGGGTGGCCATCAGTAAATCCATTTAGGAGTGGTTGTGCCTATGATTGGGTGGAAACATGCACTCCTTTTGGCAGTCGCTTCACAAATTCTGGCTTCTGATAAGTATTTTCATACTCTTTGTATTGGAATGGAAATGATGGTTGAATATACATGTTTATGGCTAAGTTTTGGATTGAATGATTAAGGTAGAAATTCAAATTGTTTTCCTGTAAACCCATGCTTTGGAATGGTCTTTTTTTTTCCTCAGCTTAGAAACTAGAGAGTTATGGGACATGGGTTTGCAAGAAAGATGGGGTAAGGTTAACTGGAATACTTATGTCCTGCCTACCTCTTGAATTTACCTTTGCAGGAATGCTAAGTTCGAATTATGTGGAAGAAGGGCACCTCCTTCAGGCCCTTCACCTGTGTGAATGAGGGTTCATGTCCATGGCCTTAATCAATTCACGGCTAAGAGTAAGCGTGTATCCCATGGGAATTATCTGAGGACCCATATGACCAAGATCTGAGAACACTGCGCTAGGTTCGAAAGGAGATAATATTTTCTTCCTTCGAAACTCCAGGAGTTCGGAGCTTCGGGGTGTTATGGCCTTACCACTTTCAATCTGTCTAAAGGAAACTTGTTGCTACGGTTACCAAAGAGGTTGACCCACATGTGGCGGTGACCCTAATACTGACAGATGTACCTATTCCACTGTTAAACCATTACCTACTTACCAATCTCTAAGTAAGGTGAGCCACGGATCTAAGGGAAAATGGGAGTCTCCCTAGCCATTGGATCTACACCTAGGTCAGTCTGACGTTGACTACTTCAAGAGAACAGATGTGTCATAGCACAAAAATTTCCCGAACGTCGGAGTTACGAATTGATTTGGGCCATGGATCTAGGGAGTCATTGAGAACCCTTATTAACTGTCTGATCAACTAGTGGAGGGACTCACGTACAATGCTTCAACGAATTCCTACTTTGGGAGAACGCATTTTCCATAACGCCAAAAACCCCAAAGGTCAGACCTGTGAATTAGCGTGAACCGTAGATCTAGGGATGCTTCGGATCCTTTCTCACCATTGGATCCATTTTGTGATCAATCTAGCGTTGACCACTCCAGGAGAAAGGGGCTAGTAAGAGAGCGGAACACCCGAACGTCGAATTCACGAAGTGATAAGAGCCATAGATCAGAGGACGTTTCAGGATCTCCCATGACCATTAGATGAAGATCGTGGTTAGCCCGACGTTGACCACTCTGGGAGCAAGGAGGAGGTCACACATAGAATTCCCTGAACGTCGAAGTTATGAAGTAACGGAGGTCATAGATCAATGGATCTACATGTACACAGCTCAACTGTGAGATCTAAGGGCATTGGAAGGCTATCGGTCTTTAGTGACATGGCATGCTGACACCACCCAGGGTGACGTGAACCCATGTTTGATGTGCCACATGTCACATAGATTCATACTTTTCACAGACCCTATTTGCCCATTAAACCATGACACATGTCACCCACTGAAGGGGCCATGTGTCATCTCTGCCTTTCCACGTGTCATTCCCCTGACACTTATTTGGTTGGTCCATTCGATGGGTGGAGTACTCGGGACCCACCTGTCCTTTCCTTTGCGTTTAATACACCACCATGTGTAAGGGTGGACCCTTCGGGGGTCCAGGACTTCATAACTCCTAAGGTTTGGGGTGTAGTGTCATATATAAGAGAAAGGGGCCAAAGGCTGGAGCCACGTAGCAATATTTTGGGCTCCTTCAAGAGTTCAGGATTTTGGGGCTACGAAATATTTTTGTGTAGAAAGGAAAAGGGGCATTCAGCACCGAAGCATCGAATGTCGAATTCCCCTTTAGCTTATGTGTTAAACAAAAGTGAAGTTTCATCATTGTATTGGACAGAGGATGGGCTTCCACCATGGATGTAGGAACTTGGGGATGGTACGAGTGATATGGGCCCACGTGGGCACCACGTGTCCCTTGACTGATAAAGCCCAAAGCGCTTCGGGGGGCCATAACTTGCAATCTAGAGCTCGGATTTGAGCCTGGTAGTAGTAGTTAGAAAGCTATGGTTGAGTAGAAGAGGATGGAGACCTAGGAAAGAGGACTCGAGATGATTAAAATAAGAATTTTTTTTATGCCCCA
>JZKD02S1131273.1:143291-160890 GCA_000966675.3 Picea glauca | reverse complement strand
AGGAGGCAATAGTAGCACTGAGTTGTTGCACTTCTTGTTGGGTCTCAAGTAAACCATGTTGCAGGGTGTTGAAGAGAGACTCTAGTTCTTGGTTATGGGTATGGGCCATGATGACAGTTGACTGAAAAGGGATACATAGATAGAGTCCTTGACACCCGCATCATCGTTCCAATTTTTTAACCAGTCAAGGAGATTTCCTTCCAGAGATGGAAAATGAACATTAATTAGTTCTTATGCTTCCATCACCTATTGATAAAAATAACAGGAAACAAATAGGTGTTGAGTTGTCTCTGAATCAACATTACACATGGCGCATATGTTTAGCCTTATCCACCCTATTTTCAATCCATTGTCCCAAGTTAGAATTTGTTTTTTCCAATGCTAGCCACAATAGAATCTTTGACTTTAATGGAGCATGGAAACCCCAAACAATGGACCACCACCACTTTATTTCTCCCTCAAAAACGACCTCTACTAGTGTTAAGTAGCCTATCTTAGTTGTATAGCTTCCTGAATTCTCATTCCCCGACCAACAAAGTGTGCCTTCTTCCTCTTCCTATAGTTGAATAAAGTTTGAATTTAGAAGTTTTTTGAATGCCTCCCATTCCTATGTTAATTTTCCCTCAAGATATAGAAAAAATTCCAACTTCCAAGAGATTCTCCCAATGAAATCACATCCCTATGATCTCGCATCCCATAAAGAGAAAATTTCTCGATCATATAATTATGAAACCAGATCCCTAGAAATTTAGAATCCTATACCTGAATTCACCCACGGGTCCTATTCAATTCTTATATTCTTCATGTTGATGCTAGTGGTAGCGTAAAACATGTATTTATGTACAGGTCTATGTGTCTAGATGTGTGGAAATCATCCAAAGCCTTCTACTCTTGAATTTACTTTAATTAAAGGAATTGTTAAAGTAAAATACTTTTATTAATTAATTATATAATTAGTTAATTGATTTACTTAAGGAAAGTGGTAAAAGTAATTAGCATGTTTTTAAATCTCAAGTGAGTGTGAGAAGTAATCTCAACATGCAATCACTTTGGAGATATAACTGACTATTATAAAAGAAAGACTAATGTGAAGGAGGAAGACACTTGATACTTGATAGGAGTTGTGTTGAGAGAGTCAATACACAGAGTATTGGATCACAAAGGACTATGATTCAAGATCTTGGATAGGTGGAGAAGTACTTCCATCTAGAGATCGGGTCAAGGAGAAGAGAGAACATAAACAAGCAGGTGGGTTTCAGTCAGAGGAAGCCACAAGAGAGTGTCATGTCGTACGGATATTTCCATACATGTACATGGGTCTCAGTGGATACATTCACTTACATACGTGGGTTTTTTGAAGCAAAGTTACGTACACCTCGAAAAGTGTGTAGTTCTAGTTTGTAGAACAGGTTACGATTTGTCAGGTTTGTCTGCAGTTTTATTTCTCTCAGTGGGCCATTATCCTTGTTATGAGAGTCCTAATTTTATCATAATTAAATCATTCTCAGCATTAGTTTTCCCTCCAAGGTTTTTCCATGGGTATCTACCCAAAAATATTGGTGTTTATGTGTGCTTGATTTGGTTTCTAGTTTATGCTTCTACTACATGTTTAGTTGATTACTCCAATGTGCTTTAATTAAAAAAGTGATTTATTTGGAATTAATGGTCGACAATTGAGTAGAATAAATTTTAACATGGTATCATAGAAAGTGATATGAGAGGAAACCAAGTACACGATCTCATATCCATAGCAGATCCATAACCAATAGGAAGAAATCAAAGGACGGATTTCAGAAAAAAAAAAGTCGTACAGAGGTAAAACTTGTTTTTGTGGGTGTACATAGGTGCACACGGGTCACAAAAATCACAGTCATGTACATACACGGGAGGTTTTGAGCATAGTCATGTATACATGGGTTACAATGGTCAGATATGTGTACATACATGAGTTGCAGTAGTAACAATCTCATACATATGTGGGTTACACTGGTGACAGTCGCTTATAAGTCTGTGTAGGTCACTACAGGGGCAGTTTTGAGCAGCAGGTTATTTCCAGGGAAAGTTATCAGGTCTTAGGGATTGAAATAGCACCATTGAGAGTTGAAGATAGATTGGATGGAGAATCCAACTTCCTATATTAGAAAGCAAGAGTAAATTTGGCATTAAAGGAGTATGACCTTTGGGATTTAGTGGATAAATTAGTGACTCGACCAACATATATGAAATCTTTGGAGTCTCACAATAAGAAGGAGATCAAAACAGAGAGGGTCCTCCTGGATTCTATAAAGGATAATCTAATCCCTCACCTGCCCGAGAAGAAGACAAAAAAATAGATGTTTGATGCCTTGGTAGGGATATTCTAGAGCATGAACATGAATAAGAACATGGTCTTGAGGAATAAACTAATATTTATGTAGATATATATATATATATATATATATATATATATGATAATGTTACTATCTATCTCATGAGGATCACATAGGTGCGTGATCATCTTATAGCCATACTGGATCTTGGATCTTATCCATTCACAATATAAGTGTGGGATCTTATCAATTCATATGTGAGTGGATCGATGTCAGCAACATCATTATAGGGATCGTCATACTATGTGGTGTTTATTGATTATTTTTCTAGGAAAACCTGGATATTCTTCATGAAGACCAAGGATGAGGTCCTCAATCAGTTTCAAAATTTTAAAGCTCAGGTAGAGAACCAAATAGATAAGAATATCAAGGTCTCTAGGTCAGATAACGGGGGAGATTACACCTCCAGTGACTTCAAGGATTTAGACAAGGAGGCATGGATCAAGAGGGATTTGACAATATCATATAACCCTCAACAGAATGGGGTTGCAGAGAGAAATAATCAGTCCATCATCTGTTCTTCTAGGGCTATGATACACGACCAAGAGTTTCCTATGTTCATGTGGGAAGAGGCATGCAACACAACAATGTATGAGCAGAACATGAATCCTCACAGGATATTGGGGGACAAGACTCAAGAGGAGGAATTCTCATGAGTGAAGCAAGAGATTGGTTATTTGAAGATCTTTGGTTTTCCAATTTACATCCATGTGCATGTGGAGAAGAGGATGAAATTAGAGCCTTTAGGACATAAGGGTATATTTGTGGAGTACAATAAGATGTCAAAGGCTTACATGATCTTCATTCCAGCACATTGGAAGATATTTGTGAGAAGAGATGTTAATTTTAAGGAGAAATTGGCATCTAGCAGATCACAGGAGTCATCAACTGTGACAAAGGACAAGGAGCAGCAAGCTCCGAAGGATGAGAAATAGTCAGCAGTTTAGACTTCAGGTGGGGAGGAGGAGTTATCCCCTTCCCATCTTTTTAGGAGACCCCAGTGGATATTGCAGACAATGATGGATGTTGGTGAGGCTCCTAGGAGTGGATTCAGAGAAAACAAACCTCTGAGGAAGTTTCCAAAATATATGGCTCTTATGAGTAGCATTATTGATGTTGATCCTTCCAATTTTGAGGAAGCAACAAACCAACAGGTATGGCGAGATTCCATGGTAGAGGAGTGCACCTCTATTACGAGGAATGATTTTTGGTACATAGTTACAAGACCATAGGGGAAGTTAGTTGTGATTTCCATATGGCTCTACAATATTAATATTGTTGAAAATGATAGCATCAATAAGTTCAAAGTGAGGTTTTTGGTGAGAGGGTTCTCCCAGAAAGAGGAAGTGGATTACGAGGAGATGTTTTCTCCAGTCATCGGGTATGCTTCTATTCAAGCTATTATTTCTATTGATTCAATTATGAGGTGGAGGATACATCAGATGGATGTGAAAACAAATTTCCTCAACAAGATCATTGAGGAGGAAGTATACATAGAGAAACCTCAGGGCTTTGAGGTACATGGGAGGGACTCTCATGTGTGTAGGATTAATAAAGCATTGTACAGACTCAAACACATACCCAGGGCATGGTATTCTAGGATCAACAAATACTTGCAGAGTATGGGATTTACCAAGACTGAGGAAAATCCTAACTTGTACTTCATACTTGTTGGGTCGCATCCACTCATCTTTCTTATGTACATTGATGATTTATTTCTCAAATGTGCATAGAATATTATTGGAGAGTGCAAAGTGGATTTAGCTAGTGAGTTCAAGATGAAGGACATTGGCTTGATGCATTATTTCTTGGGGTTAGAGGTATGGAAGGTATTAGGTGAGTTCTTCCTTAGACAAAGGAAGTATGTAGTATAGTATGTATCCCTATTACAGGAACCTTGATATTAGCATAATAAAATAATTCTCATCATTGGTTTTCCATCTAGGGTTTTTCTAGTAGTATCTACCCCAAAATATTGGTGTTTATGTGTGCTTGATTTGGTTTCCTAGTTTATGATTCCACTGCATGTTTAGTTGATTACTTAGTTGCGCTTTAATTCAATAAGTGATTTATTTGGAATTAACGATTGGGTGTTGAGTAGGAGAAATTTCAACACTTCCTATTTCCCACTTGCCACAATGTCCAACCTCCTCTCTGAGGAAAAGCATCAACCATTTCTTTCCATCCCATCGAGTTGTTAACCCCGGATTTTTTTAGTATCCTAAACCATTCCACAAAAGTCGTCCTTGATAAATACTTTCAAGACATCACCATTCCCCATAACATCTTATTATGGATTAGCCTCCATAAGAAAAATTATTCAATTGATTTGCAAAACCAGAAAATGTTTTCAATAGCCTATCCACTGAGCTCCTTTGGAATACACATTTGCATCTATTTCACTAGAAGAATACCTCTTGAGTCCTTTCTCGCAGACCATAGAAATTGAAATTATAATTTCCTTATTTTTGAAAGGATTCCTTTTGGAATTTTATCTATTGAAGCCCAATACAGATGAATACTGCTTAGAATTTATTGGAGCAAAACTAATCTTCAATCTCTTGAAAGCCAACGATAAGCCCACATCGAGAGCCTTTCTTGAATTTTTTTTATAATCCACAACCAATATTCATATTCATATGAGTTAATTTTAAGCTCAAATCCAAGATACTTGAACCCTTCCTCAATGTTTTTTCATGTATAAGGGAGGATCTCATCCAATTATGCTAAGACTTCTTCCCAAATTTCACATGTAAACATATTGGATTTAACCATGTTTACTTGCATACAAGTTGAAACATAGAAGGAGAATATAATATCTTTCAATGCTTGGAATTCTTGGATTGTCCTTGCACTAAAGAGAATCACGTCATCAATGAAAAGTAGATGAGAAATAATTTTCGTAGAAGTGATTCTGATACCTTTTAGAAGAATGTTTCTCCGATCTTGTTTAGTTAACATACTAATGTTTATTTTTCATATGAGATGATATATATTATTGATATTTTATTACAATAATGAGAGTTCTATATATAGAGAATATATGGTGACCATCCATGAAAGGAAGTGTCCTTTGGATAATAAATAACTACTTATTTATTATGTATATTTATACCTTGTATTATATATATATATATATATATATATATATATATATATATATATATATATATATATATATATATATATATATATATATATATAAATATATTTTCCCGTCATTTTCCAAACATCAACACTCCCTCTCAATTAGGGATACATTTTGCATCATGCCAAAGCTTGTCTCTGAAGTATACAAAATTCACCCTAGACTCATGAAAATTGTCTATCAGTCTTGGAAGATGTCTCTCTCCCACTTGAACCAAGGGGAAACACTTTTTGCGACTCTCCATTTGAGCCAATTGACTCTTTCTTAGATCAGTCTCACTCTGGGTTCACATGTGCTATCATATAGTATCTTGAGTCTTTATCATTCCTTGTCAAATCACCATGACTAGGACAAACACCACACCAGGTTCATTCACCACGGGTACACACTTGTGAGTTAATTTCAGCCTGATGCTAACTGACATGGAGAAAGCACCCCAAGCACCTTGAGTCCATATTATTTCTTGTCATGATAAAGGAAGTAATATGCCTGGGCCCATTTACCATAAGTACACCTTTTTGATAAATGCATCCTATCTCCCTTGGTCTGTAGCCCAATCTAGGAGAAGTTCCACCTAATTCTTACTTGGGACATTGTAGCAAAAGTTATGTCACACATGGCACTCCCATGTGGACTTCTAGAGGCTACTCCCTCTATAAACACTAGGATCAACTCCCCATAGTGTGTGGCGTCAAGGTCAAATCCCTTGATGTGTCCTCATGTGCTCTCCATAAGGGACATTGGGCTATAAGCCCAAACCCACTTATCCCTCTTGGATAAGTGTCCTCATAGATCAACTCAACTCAGTCACAAAGGAGTACGATATGGAATTCTAGAGGTTACTCCCTCTCGAAACATTAGGGTCAACTCCCCATAGTGTGTGATGTCAAGGTCAAATCCCTTGACTTGTCCTCATGTTTTCTCCACAAGGGGCGTGTCCTCATGTTCTCTCCACAAGGTACGTGTCCTCATGTGCTCTCCACAAGAGACATTGGGCTATAATCCCAAACCCACTTATCCCTCTTGGATAAGTGTCCTCAAAAACAAACTCAACTCAGTCACAAAGGAGTACAATTTGGAGAATTTATCAGGAATATGAAAACATTAACACTCCCTCTCAATGTTCAAGGCATTCTCTGCCATGCCAAGTCTGTCACGGAAGTACTCAAAATTTTTCTTGGTAAGGGGTTTGGTAAGAACATCAACAACCTGCTCATCTATAGGAAGGTACTACACTAGTACTTCCTTCCTTTGCACCATGTCTCAAATGTAATGGTACTTGATCTCATGAAACATTGGATTCTCTTAGGGCTTCACACATCTTTGGTTATCACAATGAATAATAGTGGAATCTATCACATGTCCAAATAAATATGCAAGGAGCTTGTGAAGCCACATTGCTTCACGGGCTACCACACTTAATGCAATGTACTCTGCTTCTGTGGTGCTCAAAACCAAAGAAGTTTGTTTCCTGTTACACCAGGAAACCATGGAAGATCCTAAAGTGAAGAGACACCCATAGGTGCTCTTCCTATCCATTGTTCTCCCTTCCCAATCAGAGTAATTGTATCCTTGAAATATCATGTCAATACAAGAATTATATCTCATACCATGTCCAACTGTGCTTCTCATGTATCTCAACACATGCTTCACAAAAATCCAGTATATTTGTCTTGACTAAATCCTAAAATGGCTAAGTGCACTCATTGCATAACAAATATTTGGTATGGTGTTAACTAGATACATCAATGATCAACTGTGTAACACACCCGGCCCCTAAATGTTCTTTTAAGGGGTGGGGCATAAAATTTTCATTCTCCTTAAGTAATAAAATCCTCCATTCGGGGTCTCTATCACATTCTGCTCATCCATAGCTTTGCAACCACGGTCTCCATGCTCAAAACCAAGATCATAACTGGCATATATACCTCTCCCAAGTTCCTTGGGTGTTCGTTAGTCGAGGCCACATGGATTCCATGTGGATCCGACTCAGTATGATTCATCTCGATTTCTCTGATATCCCCGAACTTCTAGCGTTCCTAAATATATGGCAAAGATCCATCCACCAAACAATCCAATTATTGGGCTTGATCCTCGACTAAATCACATGCTAGTGGGGAATTCGGAGTTCAACCTTCAGATTTGAATTTCAGGCCTAGCCCCTTCCCTTTGGCTACAATCGCATATGACCGCAGGCTATGACCAGACACCAAGACAACAGATTCCCATTTCAGTGCTTCAAAGCTTCGAGCTCCAGAAGTTTTCAACTTATGATACCACAAATCTCCCGAAGTGCCGAATCAGTGAACTTCGGGTATGCTACGGGGATCAACGGTCCCCGTTCTCATTCAAGGTCAATTACCCATGATTACTTTGGGTGTCCGGGCTTTGGGGAATTCCAAAACACCTCTCCTCAAGTATTCCAAAGTGCCAAGTCTCTGTACTGCGTGACTTTAAACCATGCGTCCACAGAACATCAACGTTTCTGATTTATTTCGGGACTCTATGCTTTGACGAATTCCAAATTACTCACAAACACAAACCTCCAAAGTGAAATACTTCCGGAGTGTCAAATCTCTTCACACGCATCCTCCACTATAAATGGTTATGATGAACTCTAACGCTTCGACCTTTTGGAGTTCTCGACTCTCGCAACAAGCCTTCCTCCGGAGTGACAGATCTTCTAACACATGTCCTCTAAGATCGATGGCTCATGTGAACTCCGACCTCCATTCCTTCAGGAGTTCTTGTTCCATTTTTCTATGAAGTGGCTATCCTCCAAAGTAATAGATCACCCACCATGCATCCCCAAATGATGAACGATTGATATCCTCTATGTTACTCCGACCTTCAGGGCTTTTCGAATCACCAAGATTCAAATCCTCTAGAGTGGCTCTCCTCCAGAGTTAACGATTTACTGACATGCATCCTAGTTGATGGATGATTAATATCTCCTCCATCTCCCAACGACTTCAGGAGTCTTCAACCTTTTATACCTACTTCCTTCCTATGTGTTAAACCTCCAGAGTACAGGATTTGGTGCCATGTGTCTCTCGATGTCGACGACTAGGATGGACTCCGATGTAACCCTTGGATCAATGGCCTCTGCTACTTTCCAACTTTGGCATTCGAGAGTTCTGTGATGCAAACTCCTCTTTTATCCTGGATTTGGTCAGTGCCAGACTGACCACATCCTAGATCTGATGGTCTGAGGGTATTCACGTAACCCCAGAGATCTACGTCTCGTAACATCCGCTCAAGGGTCCCTTGGGTCCCATTCTTGGGCCACTCCTAGAGGGACATATGTCATTCCAAAACACTCTGATAAGAATATGTGGCACCTGCCTCAGGTCACTGACGTCCCCTTACCATGCCACGAGGTCGCCACACCTAGAAACATTGTCACTCAACATGTGGGCCCCCATGTGCTCTCGACATGATACACGCGTCCCCATGATCGAACAATCAAGAGGGGTCCAGAAGGATCCTTATATCCATGGTCCATATTACTTCATGACTTCGGCCTCTAGGGGTTTTGACATTACAACACCCCTGTCCTCCCGAAGTAGCCAACTTCAGGATGACTACATCGTAGATCTGACGGTTGGGATGGTTCACGGGAATCCTCAAATCTACGACCTAGATTAACTTCAAGCTCCAGGACTTCGGAGGATCCATCTCCCTTACGATGAATACTAACGTTTGCTGAAATCTCAAAGACTGAAGGATTCGAGGAATTAACACCTACGCTCCTTCTCCAAATCCAATGTTCGTGATAGACCTTGGGACCTCCTGAACATATCTCATTCGCTCGTCTTCCAAATGAAACGATCTTTCCTTTTGAGACTTAAATCTTTCTATCCTTCCTGAGCTTCATCAGTTCTAAAGGACTTAGGCACTGGAACGCACTTTGTGCTCTTTCTCCTGATCTTAACAAACTCCTTTTCCCAGGAGACTCAAAACAACTGGGAGTATCAACATGCATACAGAGAAACTATGTCCAAGATCAATGAACTCACAGTTCATCTACTTAAACTTGAGTCACGACAGGGATCGAGCATTTACATATACAAACCATATAGTTACTTACTTGCTTAAATACAAAATCAAGAAAATATAAAGGGATACTATCTAATCATCAAGAAAACATGCACATCCCTGCAACATTCATAGGATATCCAACTTTAATCTATAGTTATAGTTCAATTAGATAGGATATGAGAATACTTATCTATTACAGGTTGCAACCAAATAACTGACTGTGGGTTTTCTCCTTTCCACCCAACTATAGGATCATAGGAATTCATTATTAGCGCTCTGTCCACCCTCGTGCCAAGCCATGATATCACTAGGGAATTTATGCCAATTCTCAAAGGTCCTTTCTCTTTCATAGCTTCTGTGAGGTTTATCAGATGCTTCCTCAACATCAAGCTCTCGACCTTCTTCTCAGGTTTCCTTCTCAGCTAGAGAGATCCCTACGTTCTCTTCTCTTCCCTTTTAATCTTTTTCCTTCCTTGCATGCACATCCTTCCTTGAGAAGTTTATCCTTCCTATCTTGTTCCTTCTGTCAGAAGGAAACTTAGTTCATCCTGGCTCTACAGGACCCTATGGTACTTTGGACTGACATTCTATAGCTAGACCATGTTTCCATTCATGGGGTTGGTTGATGGTTTAACCATCGGTCCTTTCTTCATTAACCGATCCCTCCTTGGTAACCGAAGGAGGTTTATTATCCTCATAAAAGGGGAATTTGCGGTCATTCGACATGATGAATTCTCTCATATAGTTTTCACATTCTTTCCCCTAGTGATATCATGGCCAATACTTTCAAGGCTTCACCCCCACAGTCAAGTTTTTGCAATTCAAACAATAATACATTTACATTGTCCCCATTCTATATTATGGTGATTATGATTAATGATTAATTACAAGTTAGGGGAAATATGGGTGTTACAATCCCCTCCCCCTTAAAAGGAACATTGTCCTCGGTGCTCTTTCTCAGTAACACCTGTCGGGCCTTTCTCATTCAGCTGCTTCAGAAGTATTAACCCTCTTTCTTGGTCAGGTCCTTTTCAACCTCTTGGCATTGTTCACCTACCTTAAAAAGTTCTTGGACAAGATGCACATTAATCATAGTTTCATGTGAAAACATTTTATTGTTGCATAAAATTTTAGAAAAAAATCACAATTTAGCAAAACACTCATCTGCGAAGTTTGTGGATTTGTATCCACATGGTTGTATTGTTATCCAGGCCCATTGTTTTTCCCATACATACCCATTGTGTGCATGATCCCAATCAATAGTTTACAAGAACTATTAGAGTCTCCTCTTCCTTCCAGTCACTCACCCTCCAGGCCCAAGCTCATGCATCCCCTTCTCTGCTATAAAATTCCTCGGGTGATCCATTTGCCTTTCCAAGGTTTTTCTCACACATGAAGAATTATAGAGGCTTCATTGAGCCTTACAGTCGACGCGTCCCTCAGACTTTCTCTTCCGAGGTGTCCCTCCAGCTTGTGTTACCTCAACACAACATATTCCAGGCAATCATGGCTTACCATAGGTTTCTCATGGCTCAACAATAGTTGTTTTTCATGATTTCTAGCTTGACAGACTTCATCTGTCCTTTTTGGACAGATATTTTCTTCTCACCTATATCAAAGGTATACATAAATTCATGAGACATCATCATAAATTCTAAATTTCAGAATTTTATTGCAAATTTGTCACCCATAGATTTTCCATTTTCCTCATTTATTTTCAGATATGTTCCACACGGAACCAGATCCACCAATTATGGGACTTTCCTTCCCATGGAAGTTTGGCTCAGCATGCAAATTTGGTCTTCCTTATGGGATTACAACACTGCCATATCCCTGACCCTTTGCTTCCTGCAATTTAACCATTCCTCAGTCAAATAAATTGTTATCTCTCATGCACATTATATTTTTCATTGCACACTTGCAGTGGTTCACAAACAATTTCAGGACTGTGCACACTAACAATCAAATGCATTCGCTTCAAAGAAAATACCATTCCTTGTGGTTTGGCTCTACAGGTAATTAGTCTTCCTTATGGACTTATAACATTGCCATATCCAAGACTCTTTTCTTCCTACACTTTCAACTTAAATCAGCCAAACAAATAGTTAGTTTCCCATGCACATATATTTTCACTGCACCTTTATAGCGACATCACAAACAATTCTTAAATTGTGCATGCTAACAGTCAAATCACTTTTATCTATTCAATGATATAAAGAAAAAGGAAATTCTATTCCTTACACATGCATCAACTCAGTATATCAAACTTTCCAAATGCAATTCAACATTAAGTGAATTTAATCAATCTGCCAATGTCCATGGCCACATTCACACATAATGCGCCCTTGCATTGATTTTACATTATCACTTTTCAGGTTAGGCACTCTCACCAAGGTGTGTTTGAATTCAGCCAACTTATTACCATATGGATTCTCTGTCCATATTTATTATTTTAGCAGAACCATATTTTCTGCTCTAAATCGATCGCAGCCTTAAATCATCACTCCTGAAACTCAAGGTTTCACATGAATTCCTTTGAGCATTTCTTTATTGGTCAATGCATTCATGACATATTAGTTCATGAATTATTTCAAGGATTACAAATAGTGTTTACTGCCAGAGGTTCACACCTCCATCATTTAGGTTCTCCTTCCCGAATCATACCCTACTTGGGTATCCAAGGCATACAACTTCCTTTCAAAAGTTCATGATTAACATTAAGACTAAAACATTTTCAGACATGTCCTAGCATATTTTTATGCACTTCATCACATTAGCCTTAATTTTTTCATGAGTGCAACACAATTACAACAATAGAACCATCATCACTATGGTGTCAAAACCTTTACTTTCGTCATCGTACCAGCTTTCTCATCCTAGAGAAAACATAATAATCAGCAAGAAAAGAATTGAGGGCTCTCCCATCCTTCCAACTCTTTCGACACCGCCTGGGACATTTCAGCCCAGTTGAGTTATCTCTAAGGCCTCACTCCCTTTTCTTAACATGGCTTCAACCAAGCCTATTCAATAAAACATACTCATTTATTCAGTTATTAGTCTTCTATTCACTACATGATGTTTTCAAAATGCAATCCAGGATTCTTATATATATATATATATATAAGCTTGTATCTCACTGCTTCATTCTCAGTAGTTATTAAGGTTGTGACTCTATCCTCCTGGCAGAGTCTTCAAACATTTCCTCCACAAGAAACTCCCTCAGCATGCAACCTCCTTATTGCATATCCATCACTATCTGTGATGGCCTCAACCTTGAGTTGGCTTCAGCTATTTACCAAATATTCCATAAGGGATATCAACATGCATCTTTGTCATGCATCCAAATTATGTATCCACACATATTCTTGTTTTGTTAACTTACATCCATGATGTACTTAACCATATGTATAATCAAAATCCTATTTGTAGCTACCATGGGTATATTTCACARCCTACATACATMTCTRCTTTAACATTAGTCAACTCATGATTGTTCAAAATCATTCTCAGGCRATCCTCAAGGCATAATCATTTGCCTCTTATCCTGAMAACAKAMCATCCTTGCTCATTTACTCTTTCATTTATTTATATTGGCCTTTCCTGGGGAAATGGAKTACATTCCCCTTAAGATATYATTCAAAACAAAAMTTTCATGAMTCTTYMGAATGGAKTCAACCATGCATCCATGKTATTCATTMAATCTTGGCAAGTGCAATGTTGGTCTCTCATTTCACTCATTTAGGYACTCACCTMSTGCCTTTAGTATACCTATACTCTTACATCATACATGTGCATCAYKTCCACATTTAGTATCTTTCATACCTAAMTGGTATTACTATCAAGATTCATATCAAGAAGMTTTACAATGCATTAAATCCATGCACTCAAGCATAAACACAYGCATCCCAAAYGTTCATYATGCAAGCTCATTTCTTGCACCTTTTTCCATGTCATTCACACACATGGACATATCAGACTTCTATATCCTTCTCCCAAGGATATTCCAATCATTCTTATGATAAGTCTCATAGGGAAACTCAACACTGAGCTCCCCCTTTGTTGAGTGCTTGCAGTCATATTATTCTCGTAACTATGTATATGCATATTTGTGTATATGCAGGTGTATATCTTGCACCTCTTTATTCACCTTGATAATTTAGTTTTATCATTAGTGTTATTTAGTTAGAGATTACAGTTACTGACATGACTAATATCATAGTCATAACTCATACTGATGTTGCCCTCTCTTCATGATAATAACCAACAAATGTTACTTTTCTCTCTTCTGTATGATAACAGCTAGAAAGAAAACACTCTTGCCTTAATTTCCATAAAACATTACATGACTTATAAATACAATATGGGAAATTAAAACCATGCCCAAGGTAACAGGGTAGTCAATTTGGCTTCTAAATGGTCTTGATCAGCAGACCTCTCAATCAAGGAGATCCTTTTTACTTGATTACTGGGTTACCCCAACAACCATTTTCATTCAGGTTGTTAACTCCCCAGTTGTCATTAGGTCATTATTGACCCATACAGGCCAGCTACAGGTCTTACAATACCACTATCCATAGGTTTCACTGAGTCTATTTTCATGTTACATTCGTGCAACCTTCATCATATGCATTACACCACATTCACATATGGCATTTTCATGCCTAGACAAGTACTTATGCCACTACACATTTTTCATAGCAATGAGCTCATGTTCTGGCTCACTTACCCATCTCACTTTTCCTCTTTATGGGAATTAGCAACAATCCCAAAGGACTCCTCTTTATCTTTCTTAAATGGATCATCCCTGCTGCAAGTTTCAACCATTATATAATGAACCATTATCAGTTCCCGAGGCTCCAACTGCCCATGCTTAGAGGCAGTGTTACAAATTCCAGGTTATCCATCCTCCGGGATTAAACTTCCCTTGACATAACCCTGCCACTCTCAACTATTCACATTGAAGTATTACCATTAATTTGGATAAGAATATCACTACTCTGGTAAGAGTAGTTATCACTTTGACAAAGGGATAAAGAAATTCTTCTACTAAAATTCAGTAAGAATTCCCAAATCTCATGTTCAATCTACAGTCCTTCTCCTCAAGGAGTCAATGCAGATAATAATATATTTTTATAGGACTTGTGCATGAGCCCAAGTAGGCCAAGTGTTGTTTCCATGCTATGATATCAATTTGTAACACACCTGACCCCTAAATGCTCTTTTAAGGGGCAGGGCATCAAAATTTTGTTCTCCTTAAGTAATGAAATGCTGCATTTGGGGTGTCTATCACTTTCTGCTCATCCAAACCTTTCCAACAACGGTCTCCATGCTCAAAACGAAGCTCATAATTGGTAGATATACCTCTCCCAAATTCCTCAGGTGTTCATTGGTCTAGGCCACGGGGCTTCCATGTGGATCTGACTCAATATTATTCATCTCCAGTTCTCCGATATACCGGAGCTTCCAGTGTTCCTAAATCTATGGTAGAGATCCATCCACTAACCAATCCAATGACTGGGCTTGATCCTTAGCTAACTCATAGGCTAGCGGGGAATTCAACGTTTGGCCTTCAATTTTAATTCCAAGCCTAGCCCCTTCCCTCTGGCTACAATTGCATAGGACCGTGGGCTATGACCAGATGCCAAGAGAACAAGCACCTATTTCGGAGCTTCGGGCTACAGACTTTTTCAACTTATGACACCAAAAATCTCTCGAACTACCAAATCAATGAATTTCGGGTATGCTACGGGGATCAATGGTCTCCGTTCTCTTTCGATATCAACAAACCACGATTACTTCAGGTCTTTGGGCTTCGAAGAATTCCAAAACACCTCTCCTCAAGTCTTCCAGAGTGCCAAGTCTCTGGACTGCGAGATTTTACGCCACGCATCCACAAAACATCAACGGTTCTGATTTACTTCGAGACTCTACGCTTCAACAAATTCCAAAGTACTCACAAACACAAACCTCTGAAGTGAAATCCTTCTGAAGTTTCATATATCCTGACATGAGTCCTCCACTATCAATGATTACGATGAACTCCAACAATTCAACCTTTGAGAGTTCTCAACTCTCGCAACAAGCCTTACTCTAGAGTGACAGATATTTTGACACCTATCCTCTGAGATCGATGGCTCAAGTGAACTTGGGCCTTCGGGAGATCTTGTTCCACTTTTCTCCAAAGTGGCTATCCTTCGAAGTAATAGATCGCTCACCACGCATACCCAAACAAAGAATGATTGAGATCCTCTTTGTTACTCTGAGATTCCAGGATTTTTGAAGCACCAAGCTTCAAATCCTCCAGAGTTAATGACATACTGACATGCTTCCCGATTGATGGACGGTTTAGATCTCCTCCAGCTCCCTACAAATTCAGGAGTCTTCAACCTTTTATACCCTCTTCCTTCTAGTGTGTTAAACATCCAGAGTACAGGATATGGTTCCATGTGTCTCTTGGTGCCAAAGACTAGGATGGAATCTGACACTTCGAGCCTTTTGGACTCTCTACAATACTACAACTCGAATCCTCCGGAGTCCCGATGTCCCAGAATCCCAGAGTTCTGGTCACTTCACTAACCACTGTGGCTAGGCAAGAATGTACCAGGGGATAACACATGTCACGTATCAATGGGTCTATAGAGTATGTGATACACATGAATCCAGGTGACACGTGGCACGCCAAACTTGGGTCCAAGTCACCTTGGGTGATGTCACTGCACCTCATCACTCCAAACTGATCATATTTCATGCCCTTCGATCTCGTGACCAAGGTATGTCCACGTAACCCTTGGATCAATGGCCTCCGCTTCTTTGAAACTTCGGCATTCGAGAGTTTCGTGATGCAAACTCCTCTTTTCTCCTGGATTTGGTCAATGCCCGACTGACCACATCCTAGATCTGACGGTCTAAGGGTATTCACATAACCCCAGAGATCTACGGCTTGTAACTTCTGCTCAAGGGTCCCTTGGGTCTCGTTGTTGGGCCACTCTAGAGGGATATATGTCATCCCAAAACACTCCGTTAAGAATACGTGGCACCTACCTCAGGTCACCGACGTCCCCTTACCATGCCATGAGGTCACCACACCTAGAAACATTTTCACTCGACATGTGGGCCCCGACGTGCTCTCGACATGTTACACGCATCCCTACGATCGAACAGTCAAGAGGGGTCCCGAAGGATCCTTATATCCATGGTCCACATTACTTCGCGACTCTGGCCTCCGGGGGTTTTGACGTTACAACACCCATGTCCTCCCGAAGCAGTCAACATCAGGATGACTACATCGTAGATCTCACGGTTCAAATAGTTCCTGGGCATTCTCAGATCTATGGCTTAGATTAACTTTGGGCTCCGGGACTTCAGAGGATCTGTCTCCCTTGCGACGAATACCAAAGTTTTATGAACTCGCAAAGACTGAAAGATTCAAGGAGTTAACACCTACACTTCTTCTCCAAATCCAACGGGCGTGAATGACCTTGGGACCTCTCGAACGGATCTCGTTCGCTCATCTTCCACACGAAAGGATCTTCCCTTTGAAGACTTAAATCTCACTATCCTTCCTGACCTTCATCAATTTTAAATGACTTAGGCACTAGCACACAGTTTGTGATCTTTCTCCTGATATTAATAAACTCCTTTTCCCAGGAGACTCAAAACAACTGGGAGTATCAACATGCATACAGGGAAACTATGTCCAAGGTCAACGAACTCACAATTAATCTGCTTAAAATTGAGCCACTATAGGGATCGAGCATTTACATATACAAACCATATAGTTACTGTTAAGAACCAAATATCAATATAGCATAGAAAAACCTTAGAATAAGTACTCAACGCCTTGAAAAAGAGATAATTTTAGATAATAAGCCTCTTCGAGGGGGAAACCTCTTTTTACCCTACATAAATGTTCAAGTACAAGATGACTCCAAATGAAAATGTCTCCTTGGTATATATAGGAGACTAGGAGGTATAATTACAACTAATGGAATAAAGTCGACACAAATAAAATAACATTACTAATGTAATATGCCCCAATTAA
>JZKD02S1131273.1:97381-115191 GCA_000966675.3 Picea glauca | reverse complement strand
GTGTTACCCTACCTCAAGGGTTTTCTCTATTTCTTGTGTTCATGTTATAGTGAATGGTTTATGGTTTATTCTTGGTATTATTGAATTATATTTGCAGATCTAGTTAGGTACTTAACAAGACCCCCTTGTATACTCTCTAGGCATTCTCCCTCTCTTGTGGATTAATCGCCCCCCCATCTCTATCCATATCAAAAAAACTGGTATTATATTATATTTACTACTTAGGAAATATATTTCACATCTATATTGTTTGGCCATAACCAAATTTATATCTACATTATGCATTAATTAAGTTGGGGATTATAGTGGGGATGTTACATTCCCCCTCCCCTACAATTGTTTGGCCATAACCACATTTATATCTACATTATGCATCAATTAAGTTGGGGATTATAGTGGGGATGTTACATTCCCCCTCCCCTACAATTTTGCATCATCCTCAATGCACTGCACTATGCCAAAATACATGTATAAATTTACATCACAATACTTAGAAAAATAAAATAAAATTATGCAATCTTTACCCTCCAACAATCGTCCAAACCATAATCTCTCGTTCTTCTCAACCCATTGACCCAAGGAATGCACCCCCTTCACTTCCTTCAGTCTATTGGGTTGCACCATTATTTTATCAAGGATCTTAGCATAGGCAACCAAGAGCTTCAGAGATATGGTTCTAGTAACTAGCTGCCCAAAATGGAGTCTTGTATTTTCAACTTCTATTTTCTTCAAAATTAGCAAAAATTTGTTGGTATTCTTCTCGCATGTTTTCTTCATGCACTCATGTAGCATATTTAGGACTGTAGTATGTTCATTGAACCTTTACTATACCTATGTATTTTTTCCTGAGCACTTTGAATTTCCAATCTAGGATGCGTACTGGTTCCACCCAGAAATCCCCTTTATGCTCCATCTGGATCACAGTCCAATCAATTATGTGGTTAGGGTCAGACACATATTTATTTAATAATAAAACATGAAATACATTATGCACTCTCATGGATGCAGGGAATGCTAGCATGTATGCAACTGACCCTATATTTTCTAATATTTTAAAAGACCCACAATATCTTACTGCCAACTTCGGGCAACAACCCAATCTTATCAAACTTATTTTTTCTTTAGCTTTTATGAAAACATGTTCCCCCACTTTGAAATATCTAAAAACTTTGTTCTTGTCTGCATATCTCTTTTTCCTATCTTGGGAAGCCTTTAAATTCTGCCCGATCCTTGCTATCTTCTCTTCTATTTCTTTTAGCGAATTTGGCCTAAACATGACTCTATTTGATGGGTTATCCCAACTCACTAGTGTGTTACATTTCCTGCCATACAAAACTTCAAATGGACTCATTTTTAATGAGGCTTGATACCCATTATTATAAGAAAACTCCATTAAGTGGATATAGTCTTCCCATATTGATGGAGGATCCATCACATACATTTTGAGCTTGTCTTTAACTATCCTATTGGTCCTCTCTATTTTTCCATTTGACTCTAGGTGATACGTCACACTAAGATTAATTTTTGTCCCAAATTCTTTGAAAAAACCTTTCCAAAATTTGAATGTAAACTTGGAATATGTATATGAAACTATTTCCTTAGGAAATCCATGTAGCACGAAAACTTCCTTCATGTAAATATATGCAATGTTTTCTTCCTTGTGTGTTGTTTTCATAGGAATAAAATGCATTGACTTAGTCAATTTTTCTACCACCACCATGATGGAATCATGTTGCTTCACTGTTCTTGGAAGATTTTAAATAAAATCTATTGTAACCACTTCCCACTTCCATTCTATAATGGGCAATGGCTGTAGAAATCCCACTATATTTCTATTCTCTATTTTCACCTTTTGGCACTCTATACATCAGACTATGTAGTTAGCTACTTCTTTCTTCATTCTCGGCCAAAATTATTGGCTCTGCACAACTGTAATGGATTTTTGATATCCTGGGTGCCCATCATATGGAAAATTGTGCATTTCAATCAACATTATATCTTTTAGCTCCATGGAACTTGGCACATGCACCTTGCCCTTGTACAAGATGATTACATCCTCTTTTAATTCATAATATTTAAATTTCTGTTGTGAATTTTCTTGCTGTAAGTTTTCCTTTATTTGAAAATAATGTTGATCTAAATTTACTACTTCATCAATTTTATCCTTTAAATCTATCCTATACATGCTGACGGCTAAAATATGCACTTAATGATCTCTTTTGTTGTGTGCTCAACCACTTGATTTTCTTTTCCTTTAATATGTTTAATTTCAAAGTCATACTCATTAAGAAATTCCATCCACCTAGTCTGTCTATCATTTAATGTTGTTTGTCCAAATAAATGTTTCAAACCACAATGGTTTGTTCTTAGGTCAAACCTCTTCCCATGAGATACTGTCTCCACATTTTTAATGCATATACAATTGATGCTAATTCTAGATCATGAGTAGCATAATTATTTATCTCATGCTCCTTTAATTTTTGAGACTCATAGCATACCACATGATCTTTTTGACTGAGGACTTCACCGAGCCCTTCCTTTCACACATCCATGCACACTACATAGTATTCATCTAGATATGCAATATTTAATATGGGTGCACTTGTTAAAATGTTTTCCAACCGCTGGAAACTCTCTTCACATTTTTTATTCCATTCGAACTTCACTCCCTTCTTTTGCAAAGAAGTTATTGGACATGCAATCATTGAAAATACTTTTATGAATATTCGGTAATAACCTACGAGACCCATAAATGACCTAACCTCCATCACATTTCTTGGCGTTGGCCATCCTCTAATGGCCTCTATCTTCTCGGGATAAACTGTTATCCCATCTACTGAAATTATATGCCCCAAGTAATGGATCTTCTTTTGATAAAAGATGCACTTAATTATCTTGTAATAAAATGTATGCTCCCTTAAAAATTTTAGCACCATTCTTATATGTTCCTCACACTACTCTTCAAACTTATAGTAGATGAGAATATCATCTATGCAAACAATTACAAACTTTTCTAGGTACTCCCTGAACACTCCATTCATTAGACACATAAAAAAACTAGGGAATTTGATAGTCCAAATGGCACTACCATGAATTCATAATGACTATACCTTTTTCTAAATAGTGTCTTGTTGACATATTCTTCTTTTATCCTCACTTGATGATAGCTTGATCTCAAGTCAATCTTGGAAAATATTCTTGCACCTTTCAGCTAATCAAATAAATCATCAATCTTCGACAAGGGATATGCATTTTTTATAGTGACCTTATTAAGTTGTCTCAAATAAATACACATCCTTAAGGTTCCATATTTCTTCTTCACAAAAATAACCGAGGATCCCCAAGGTGATACACTTGAGTGTATATATCCTTTCTTCAAAATCTCCTCTAGATGCATCTGCAACTCTTTCAGTTCTGGTGTGCCCATTTTGTACGGAGTATTGGACATTGAGGAAACAATTGGCACCAAATCAATAGATAAATCAATGTCCCTCTTTGGTGGAAATCCTGGAATATCCTAAAAAAAAATTCAAAATATTTCAATACTGGATGGTCTTCAAGATTTGCCACTTTATCACTAGCTCCCTCTTCCATGTGAGCTGCAAAAATTTGACATGCCTTCTTGAAACTCTTTTTTAGTTTCATGGATGAAATTTCTCTAATAGCTACATTGATCCAGGTGGATATTGGTGGCCACCCACCTATTCCATATTCCAACTGGCTCATCTGGACAATTTCTAGTTCATCACGTTTCTCTATAATGGGGACATTTCTTTGTAATTATGGGTTCTACACTTACGCAACTATCCTGAAGCCCTACACAACATCCAGATGGATATTGGTGGCCACCAACCTATTCCAACTAGATTATTTTGTAATTTTTCATGTCAATACATCATTTTGTACTTCCAAGGTTGTTTTGGAGATCTAAACAACATAATTTGGATCAATGGTATGAGAGGAAGATTCTGTTGATCATTTTTCAACGCATGTCCTCGACGAGGTCCGAGTATATCTAGTTGGGTCTCGAGCTTGTCTCTCTTGAGGACAATCACTCTCACATTCCCAAGAAACCCTCAATGGAGGCATAAAATAAAAATGGAAGAGTAGAAGATTCTATTAACCTGTTGCTTGAGAAAGCTCTTGCACGACAGAGGGATGAAATGATGGAGAATTTTACACACATCCTTCAATGTATGCCAATAGTAATAGGCGCATCTTCATCAAGAAACCATTTTGGAGGAACCTCTCCCTTCAAGGTACAAGTTAATTTTGATATTCCCGTATTTTAAGGTTAGATAGATGCGAATGCTCTATAAAAATGGTTAAATCTATTAGAAATTTATTTCTTTGTTCAAAATTTTTCTGATAGGGAAAATATCACCTTCACACTCTTCAAGGCTCTCCCCCATGTCAAACATTGGTGGGAAACTTACTAGGGTGGAATTTCCACAGAGGAATATGGAATATAGGGGGCCAAGCCCACTTGGGATTTTTTTGTGGATGAGGTCTATTAGCATGACAAGAGTCACCCTAAACTATAGATCAAGTGATCTTGGTAACATACAAAAAATTCAAATTTTAAATTTGAAAGATAAGTTTTAAAGTCGTATGGATTTGACCATAAGGACAATCAGATCCATCTACTGTACACATTCCCAACTATATCCTTTAGAAAAAGGGGCCTTATCAATTTCATATCATAGAATAGGCTTGATAAATGAATGAGGAAAATGAAAACTGTGATCTGAACCTATCAGAGATACTTCTAGCACTTATGACAATCAACTTACAATGAAATATTGTGTATTAACAAATCCTATATCACCAATGTAAAGAACGAAGACCTCACTCAATCATTGCATGAATAAGAATAAAAGTAACTCAAACACTCATTAAACATTAGTACACATAGGAAAACAAGAAGTTAAAAGGAAAATCTAATCTCCATTGATAAAGAATCATAAGTCTGAAAAAATACAGAGAAAGAAAAAAACACATTGATAACCACTCTGAATTTCTTTGGGTCTAAAAGCCCCCCTCTTAGCTCATTCTAAACATACTGTACTCTTGTACCATGAAATATATAGCACTATAGGTCAATGACATCTCACCAATTTGAAATCCAACCCATTTCCCAAAATAGAAACAATTATAAACAAAGAATGACACATTTTAACTGATTTCCTGCTTTTCAGCGAGGCAAAATTATGAAAAATAGGCTTCAAAATTGCACTTTTAATTATAAAAATATAACATATTTGTTAAACATTAGAATGGTTTTTGTAGATAAAATAGTTCTTAATAAAAACCTCTCTTGGTTTCTTGAAATTCATCTCTAGCTGACCGAAATACGTGTTTCAAAAACATGTCTCAAAAAGGAAATCATGAAAACTGAAAAAATAGAGCTCAAAGATTCCTTTGAATCTCCCAATCCATGACACCTGTGTGAAAAATGAAATAGGTTAATGTTATTGGGTCAGTTATTGAAAATGAACTCCTTTAGGTTTTGAAAATTCATCCTAGTTCACCCGTAAATCCTCCTTGAAGTAAACTGGTCAAAATTACCAGTTCAACAGTCCTAGAACAGAGTTTCTGTAGCACATTCCACAACATATTTCATAGCACATTCTGTAGAGCCTGTCTCAATTCACAAAACCCGTGCCAATTTTTAGTGCCAAAGGAAAATCAAGTGGCCAAACTCCTTTCCTGACCTCCAGATAAGACAAAAAATCTCATGGAGTACCTGATGACCCTGAGTTTGATGCTGGTAATTTTGAATTTGCACCAGGATGCTTGTAACCTATCAAACCTACAACCCTCTTCCTTAACTAGTTCACAACGCCAGTTTGCAACGCCAACTCAAATATATCTTGCACACTTTGAGGAGGCTGTTAGTTGATGGTATGACATAATCCTTGGAGAAATGGTTAAATGTAGGCTCTAAAAACCATAAATCCTCCTTTACATGACCAATCTTATGTGTTAACACGGTCAAGGAACAATACTACCCTGTTGATAACTATGGACACCAGCACATGAGATGGACCACACTACGACAAGAGAAGAGACAAATAGTTTCAGAGTTCACAAATACTTTCCATACCTTGCACACCAATATGGGTATCAAAGACTTTGAACGACATTTGATTTTGAAATATTGAATGGTAATGGCAACCCTAACCAACAACCTCTTGACAACCAGTCTAAGTCACAGGAAAAAAGGGTAAAGGAAAGACAAAGAATGGAATTGGGAAGTGGTGTGACTTCCAAAAAATCCCCTCACACAACATTGATGAATGTCACTTGAAACAATCATTGGTGGATGAGGCCAAAGACATGAAGCCGAACCCTGATTCATAATCCGATTCAGAAAATTTTGAAAATAGACAGATCATCGACACAGACCCCACTACTACTGTCGCGACCACAAAAATTTAACCAAAATAACCAGTAGATCTTGAAGAGGGGGAGCACCTCTTCCATTCACATATGTGGGTGAAGGGGACCCCATTGCATTTCATTGTTGATAACGATAGCCAAAAAAACCTCATCTTATCTAAGGTTGTTAAATAGTTTGGGTTGTCAATGACACCACACCCACAACCATACAACATCGGGTGGCTTCACCAAGGATAGGATCTCCATGTCATATAGCAGTGTCTCTTGTCCTATGGCATCCAACCCTTCAAGGATGAGGTAGTGTGTGATGTTGCCCCTCTTGATGTCTATGATATTTTTTTGGTCCAACCATATATGTGGAAACATCATGATGTCTATTATTCTAGACCCCGTAGTTTCATTATTACTCTGGGAGGTCATCTCTATAGGATACCAGAGGTAGTTCTGACTACTGTTCCACCAAAAAAAATTCCTCAAGTTAATCTATCACACTACAAAATTCATCCTCTTCACAGTCTGTTCAAAGGATGCACAGAAGACCACTACAACCACTGCAACCTCAACACTTTCTATTCAACAAAAATAGATTGCCGAAGAGAAAGAAGATATTGTTTCTTCACCTACAATGGTGCCTACACAATGCCTCATAAAAACCATAAAAAATGGGTTGGTGGAATAGATTCAACCCCTCCAACAATAAGTTCATGATAGTCGTCCATAGACCAAGCAACACAACTTCTCCAACAAGGCATGCAACTCACCAAGATTTAGGTTTAGAAAATGCTTTCCCCTCTTCCACAGGATCTGAAAAAAATGGAGACCATTTCTTCCTAAGGGGGGAGGATTGATCTAGGTGGATATTGGTGGCCACCCACCTGTTCCATATTCCAACTGACTCATATGGACAATTTTTAGTTCAACACATTTCTCTGTAATGGGAACATTTCTTTGTAATTGTGGGTTCTACACTTACGGGGTTGTCTTGATTCCCTACACATCATCCAGGTGGATATTGGTGGTCTCCCACCTATTCCAACTATATTATTTTGGAAATTTTCATGTCAATACATCTTTCTATACTTCCAAGGCTGTTTTCGGGCTCTAAACAACGTTTTCTTAGATTTCCACAGTCAAACTATATATAGAGTTAGAGTTTGACATCATAATGTGTATTTCTTTAAAAGTCCTTTCCAACAGGTTATCACATGCCTAAAACAAAGATCGTATGAAAAAGTTACGACCCCGGGAAGTTAATGTACTAACTTACCCAAACAGGGCCCACATGACTGTTGGTGTTTTATCTCCTAGGGTTAGATTTTTGGATGTCTAGGGTTTTGGCATTCATGTTTATCATAACAAAGATTTCAAAAGCTCATTGTAATCATCTTCTAGAGAATGAGCGTAGCTGTCACATCTCTTCTCATAGATAAAGCTTCCACCATTCTAGCAAGTCTTGCTCTTTGTATTTTTACAGTCTCTTTACAAGTCTTTCATTAATAGAAATCAAGTATTGTTGTATTTCTTTGTTTCTGGAAATTTTCATTTGTATTTCATTTTAATATCTCTTCTTTTATTTCATTTTGAAAATAATCTGGATCATACATATCTCATAATGCCTTGAATGATTCATTTCCTCCCCTTCTCATCAAGATAAGTTATTGTCTTGTTGTAACAATCTAGGAAAACATGGTGTTTTTCCAACCAATCCATGCCAATTAGAAAATCAAATGAACCCAAAGGTATAATGTTCACATCTACCTTTGTTTCAAGTCCATTCATGTGCATTGAGAAATATTTAACCAATTCATTGATCTTTCTCTTAGCCCTCATGGCTAACTGAACTAACCAAGATTTATCATGCTTACTCCTTTGCAAGTGAAATATTTCAATAATGTTAGAGTTTATGAAACTATGGATGGCTCCAGAATTAATAAAAAATTCTATGGGATGGTTATCAATCTTACCTTCCACTTCAATCATGTGGCATTGATACTCTTCTTGCTTTTTTCCAAGGATGCATAAATATTTGGCATGCTTCCTCCCATATCTTCCACTATTTCATCCTCGTAAATGTTGTGGATGGTCCTCATTCTTTCTCCTTTGTGAGGGAATTCCTTATACAAGTGATTCCTCTCATATCCCCAACATTGTACAAGTTGTTTCCTTGGACTTTTCCCAAAAGAATCCGTTGTCTTGTGTTCATTTTGGGATGAATAGCCTTGTTGATTTACTTGAGAGTTATTCTTGAAAAAGAGTGGATTAAAACCTTTCTTTATTTTCTCATTCTTTCCTTTCATCTTGTCATTCCAAGTCTTTTGAAATAATGACCTCCCTCTTCTCTGCTCATAGAGATGTCATGCTTTCCTTATGGTCTCCTCCAATTTATCGGGGTTATCATATTGTATCTTGTCACTGTAGAAGGAGGGTAACCCACTCAAAAACCTTTGGCGTTTTACCTTCTCATCCTTTATGAAGTCAACATACTTCAACAATTCAAAGAACATCTTCTCATACTCATCCATTGTCATGCTTCCCAACTTGATTTCAAATAACTGTTTCATCTTCCTTTCATAGTAATGATTAAACAAATATTTCTCTTGGAAATATCCTTTGAACTACCTTCATGAGACCTTCTTCTCATCAAGGTTCTTGGATTGATTAATTTGATCCCACCACATGGTTTCCTTTCCTTGCAAGTGGTAGGTTTCAATTCTTGTTTCTACCCTAGAGGGGTAATCATGTATCTAAAAATATTTCTTCATTTCCAACATCCAGGTCTCAGACTCTTCTCCCTTCCTATTCTCACCATTGAAAGTTGGTGTCATGATCTTCCTAAGTTCACCTTGCAAGATGTCATCCTTAGGCCTTCTCCTATGTCTCCTAACAAGGGACACACTTGGGATACTCCCTATCCCTAAAATAGCATGATCTCTCCTAGTGTATTTCTCTGGGGAATGATGGTGTCTACTCCTACTCCTTGATTTCCTATCATTCCCATTCCCATCTCTTCTACTATGAGATTTGTATACTGTCACTTGTATAGCACTAGCTTCGGGATTTATGCCAAAGTCCTTATCGAATTGCTTCTGGAACATGCTCAATATATAAATTATCTCTTCCTAAGCCTTCATAATTTTTTTAGTATCAGCTCAATAGCTCTACACTTCTCTATGTACGTGTCTCATAGTTACAAGATCCTTCTTGTCTCTTCCTCCATTTGACTTTGTCTAATAATTTCCCATGCTGACATGTAGACCTCTAAATTCCTCTTTATGAATGTAGGACCCTTGAAAATATCCCATTTCCATGGTTCTCATGTAGAAACCAAAATGCTTCTCTGAGCCTATAATTATGCATAAAATTTGCATGCAGACAATTTCTGTTAGATGAAAATAAATACATATACAATTTGCAAAAGGAATCATAAATTTTTATACCCTTTAATGCCACCAATCATCTTCTTTTGAGTTGTCTATAAATTTTTCTTCTCAAAATAATTTTCTAGCTTAACAAATGGATCCTCCTCCTGAAGACCTTTCCGTTGACTATTTATTATCCGAATTCCGAGTTCCAAGTAGAAAGTTATGGCCTTCAAAAGTTTTGACCATTTTCCCTTTTTCATCCTTGCATGCTACACCTGTCCTCTTTCTCTCCCACCACATTGTTAGATACCCAGAACCCAAATATGGCTCCATGGATGCATTCTATAGTCCATGAGATTTACATAGACTGCTCCTTGGCCCTAAACTGACTCCTGAGCTATGAGTTATTTCCTCTACAAAAAATCCAGTACTAAATTTTACCCTTGGTTGTTTTGGATGTAACACCCTCATACAAGCTATGTTTGGTGAATAGTTTAGCTTGTTGGAAAACTCTCTCCAAGCTCTATCATTTTAGAAGAAGAATTGGACACCCAATTGTGCAAAAATTTGATTTTGAGTTCATATCTGCTCTTTCTTCTAGTGTTGATATCCTAGGGTCAAATCTCATAGGAAGAGATCTTAGTACCTTTTGAACAATTGTAGATTCTTTGATTTATTCTCCCAATCTTCTGATTTCATTTACTGTTTCATCAACTCGTAAAAAGTAAGATGCAATATTCTCATCTTCCTTCATCTTAATTTGTTCAAATTGACCTATGTAAGTTTGCATCTTTTCTGCTTTGACTTTTTAATCTCCTTCATAAATATTTCGAAGTTTTTCCCAAATATCTTTAGAGGATTTACAATGTGTAGCTTTGGTGAATATCGTTTCACTAAGACCATTCAGAAGTTCATTTGTGGCTTTGGAATTATTCTGACTGAGTTTCACTTCTTTGTCCTTTGTTGGCAGAACTATTGATACTGTGTATCCATCTACAATTGATTGCCAAATTTCAAATCCCTTTGCCTGTATATATGTCTTCATCCTTATGCTCCAAAATGCATACTTCTATCCATCAAATTGTGGTATTCCATTTTTATACAATTTGTTGTTGTCCATGATCTTCCTTTCAGTGGTTAAACTAATTTATGAAGTAATCCGCTTTGATACCAATTGTTGGATTACTGAGAGGGGGGGTGAATCAATAATAGAGAAATTTAATCCTTTTAAACCATATAATGAAAGTCTTATATCAGTGTAGCATTATCATCCAATAATTGCAGAGTAAATAAACAATGAAAAAATGTGCAATCATACACATACACAATATGCCAATGTTTTTACGTGGAAACCCAAAGCGAGAGAAAACCACGAAATGATTTTTCTTATATGTATTGAAGAATTACATTCATTGGAAACACCAAATTCCTTTGTTTTCCAGCTGCAACTGGAAGGAGGATCCAACCCCCTATTTTCTCAAGCTACAACCTGAGGGAATCTCCAACTCTCCAATTCTATGGCTACAACCAAAAGGAGGAAACAACCCCCTAATTTCTCCGGCTACAACTGGAAGGTGGCTACAACCACATGTCCTTGCCCCGTCCAACCACCATGAAATGTAAATGCCAAATGTACACAACCTGTCACTGTCACTGAATCAACCACTGCCACTGTCAACCTATACCAATAACCTGTAACAATCTATACCAATCAACTTGTACCAATAACTTGAACCAACATGTACCATGCATCAACCATGCATCAACCTTGAATCATCAAGATGTACCAACAACATCAACTATAGACCTCATGTATGTTCCAACTCATCAAATATACACCTCATGTATGTGCCAACTCATCAACTATACACCTCATGTATGTTCCAACTCATCAACTACTTGTCTCAAACATGTACCCAACATGTACCACAACCATATACCAAAGACATACACCAATATAACCATCAAAAGTTATCTAACAATTCATCACTATATCCATAAATCAAATACCGTAAAACCTTACATCAAACCATGTGCCACAACCTCACTGTTATGTAGCCTCAAGGTAAAACAACAACTTCGACAACACATCACAACCAAAATACCAGTACCCATATGCCAAATACCAGCAACAAAATACCAATTGTATCCCTCAATAAATCTAATATATGAAGCAATACTGAACATCCAATACCATCTCAAGAGCTAAACCCTAGCTCAAAAAACATACCTCAAACAAGATGTGCCATATCTCTCATAAATAGACCCCAACCATGTTGCTGTCGCGAATTTTCTGCCGCACTTTTTCTCTCGCGAATTTTCTGCCGCACTTTTTCTGCCATGATTTTTCTGTCATGATTTTTCTGCCGCACTTTTTCTGCCGCGATTTTTTTCCACACTTTTCTACCACGATTTTTCTGTCGCAGTTTTTCTTCCACACATTTTCTGTCGCACTTTGTTTACCATAGTTTTCTTGCCGCACTTTTTTTGCCACAGTTTTCCTACCGCACTTTTCCTTCTGCAAATTTTCCCTATCAATAATTCTTGCCCAAATAACCTTTCACAAAAATAGATATTCAATGATATTCAAGTGTGATTAAATGAGAGATATTTGCCTCTTATTTATACTTTCATGTAGCATTACACTTTCCTTATTTTAGGGAGTTCTCCATTTAATTTCTTATTTAAATAATTTCTTTTGCAAACACTTGACTTTTGGGGGCTTCTATATGACTCATGAGGGTTCTTCAACTTCATATGGCCATAAATATCTAATTTTGAGGAGTTATGTGATGTTCCACATACCATCGAAAATGGCATGAAAATCACTATCTATATAGGATAGTTTCACTGACAAATTCATTGACCATCATCTTATTATTCCACAATTAAGCATGGGTTATCTAACCATACTTCTATGATAACTCAATCCTCAAAGCGTCTTCTCATGAGGGATTTCACCATAAGGGGACCACTTTGGAGTTCATCCATTTGTACTTCTTATCAACCATGACAAGACAATAATGAGTCATCTTTAGATCAAACAAACTTGGGTCCATTACCCAAACCTTTGTGCTATTGGGATTTCTTCAAGGGTTGACATCAATGACACCCAACCTTAATCAATAGGTTTTATGGTTAACCAATGGATAAATTATAACATTGATCCAGATGGATATAGGTGGGAACCCACCTTTTCCAACTGGCTTAAAACAATTTTCTGGCAATTTACTATTTTTAGCAGTTTTAATTTCTGGGGCCATTTTGAGGGCCTAAATGAAGGTTTTTCGGGATATAGATTCTCAATGATATCAAAAGGCATGATTGATCCCCCAAAATGAATCTCCTCGATGATACCTTTCCAACGGTCTATCATACACCTAAAATGGATATCGTATGCAAAAGTTATGACCCTGGGAAGTTGATGTACTAACTTACCTAGACGGGGCCCACATGACTTTTGGCGCTTCATCTCCTAGGGTTAGGTTTTTGGATGTCTAGGGTTTTTGGAATTCCTGTTTATTGTAAAAAGGCCTTCAAGGCCTCATTGTAATAATATTCTTGTGAATGAGTGCAACTGTCACATCTCTTCTCAGAGATAAGCTGCACCATTCCAACAAGCTTGTTTCCACTGCATTTTACAGTTTCATGTTATTTCCTTATTGAATAGAAAACCACTTTTACTGTATCTTTGTTATTTTGTGTTAATCACCTGTTAATAATATATAGTCATTTCTTTCTTCTCATAAAATCCAGATCAGTGGTATCAGAGGGGTCTTCTCATTGTCGTCTTAATGCATGTCCCCAATGAGGTCGTAGTACAAAGAGTTGGGTCTCGAGATTTTTTTATCTTGAGGAAAAAATCTCTCGCAAGCCCAAGTGACCTCTCATGGAAGGAGAAAAGAAAGATGATGAAATAGGAGATCCTCCTAGGCAATGCAGGAAGGTCATCTCTCAGACAGGGAAGTTTGTCTTCTTTATGATTCACTCCCACAATAAGCGAAAGATCACAACCACATCCAGGGTCTCTGCGAACGACCTCTCCACACAATAGAAGCGAGTAGATAAGGTCATGAAAGAATACTCAGATATCTTCTCCTCACTTACCAGGGTACCTCTGCACTGATAGGTCAAGCACCCCATCGATATGACCCCCAATGCACCGCTGCCCAATGGGCCAGTCTATCGTCGCTTTCTGTTAGAGAATGTGGAGATCAAGTGACAGATCCAAGAAATGCTCCACAAGGGGCACATTCGTCCCATCTCATCACCTTGTGGGAGCCCAATCGTGTTGGTACAGAAGAAAGATGGAACATGATGACTCTGCATTGATTATCAGGATCTGAATAAAATCACAGTCAGAAACCGGTACCCGATTCCCCGAATTGACGACCTCCTTGAGAAACTCAATGGGGACAAATACTTTAGTAAGATTGATCTGAAGTCTAGCTACCACCAGGTCCCTATAGAATAGATAGATGTATGGAAAACCTCCTTCAAGTCAAAGGAAGGCCTTTTTGAATGGTTGTTCATGCCCTTTGGTTTGAAAAATGCTCCAACCACTTTCATGAGAATGATGGATGATATCCTGCAACCATTCACCAACAATTTTTTAGTGGTGTATCTGGATGACATTCTCATTTACAACAAGACTTGGGCTGAATACTTGCAGCATATTCAACAGGTTCTACACACCCTGTGATAGCACAAGCTATATGCCAACCTGGAAAAATGTTCCTTCAGCCTGGACAGGGCCCATTACCTGGGCTACATAATTGATCAACATGGCGTACATGTGGATCTAGCCGAGATCCAAGTCATCTGTGACTGGCCAGCCCCAACCACACTCACTGAGCTTCGAAGCATCTTGGGCCTTGCCAATTTCTACTGCAGGTTCGTGTTGGGTTTCTCCCATATTGCATGGGCCCTCAGCCAAATAACCAGGGCTGGTGGTAAGGTGAAATTTGTGAGGGGTCCGGTCCCAACAACAAGCATTCAATGATTTGAAGAAATGCTTGTGCTTAGCCCCAATGCTTTCACTAACAGACTTGCAACAACCCTTTGAGATCGAGACAGATGCTTCAGACTATGCGGTGGGTGTCGTTCTCACTTAGCACAATCACCCTATGGCCTATCATAGTGAGACCCTATCAGATGTTGTTTGTAAGTACCTTACTTACGATAAAGAAATGTACTCCATTGTGAAAGCCTCCTTCCAGTGGAGACATTACATTCTTGGGAAGGAGACAACCATTCACACTAATCATAATCCACTGTTGTTCATGAAGACACAAGGAAAATTGTAGAATGATCACCATCAAAAGTGGTCCACATACTTGCAGCAATTCCACCTCAAGATCAAGTATAAAAAAGGAAGCACCAATCATGTCGTTGATTGCCTCAGAAGATCGCCAATTGCGACACTCACCATGGTGCTAGACTCCTCCGGCCATGAGACCTTTGGATGGCTGCAACTCTATGATACAGACCCAGACTTCGCCACCACCTACCAAATGTTAGGTGCAAATGCATTTGTCAATAATTTCCATCTTCAGGATGGGTTGTTGTGTCGTCTGGGCCATATATGTTTTCCATCAAGAGAGCGAGAAAAGCTAATCTGGGAATCCCACTACAATGGGTTTGCAGGACACTTCAACATCGAAAATATAGTGGCGATGCTACATAAAAATTTCTACTGGCCAAAACTTCGACAAGACATCAACAAGTATATCAGGCCCTGCACTGGCTATGCTATTGCCAAATCGACCACTAAGAAATAGGGCTTGTATTCCTACTCCTGACAGGCCATGGGAATCCATCTCAATCGACTACATCTCGGGCCTCCCATCTACCAAGAGGGGAAATGATTGTGTTTTTGTGGTTGTTGATTGCTTTTCTAAGATGACGATTCTGGTTGCCTACAAGAAGAAAATCACAGTTGAGGCCACTGCAAAGCTCGTCTTTGAACGAGTCTGGGTACATTTTGGAATCCCACAAAACATTGTCTCAGATCGAGACATTCGATTTCTCAACACATTCTAGTCAATCCTTTGGTCACTGCTGGACACCAAGCTCACCAAATCCACGACCTTCAACCCTCAGACAGATGGCGAAACTGAGGTTGTAAATCAAATGATTGTGCATATCATTTGCATGTATAATTCAAAACAACCTTGCACATGGGATGAGATCCTTCCCTATGTCCAACATAGCTACAACCAAGCTCTGCATAGCTCAACCGACCACAACCCCTTTCAGGTGGGGTTGGGATTCCAACCATTGGGTCCCGTAGATGTTGAAATTCCCCTTGCGATCACCTCGAGTGACTCATCTCTTGCTCCAATTGAAGCTAACAAAGACACTCGATTCATTGAGAAGATACAACACATTTTCCAACAGGTTCAGGATATCCTACAAAATTCCAATGACAAGTACAAGTAGTGCCATGATCAACATCGGGTGCCACATAAGTTTTAGGTGGGAAAAAAAGTTTGGTTGCACTTGCAGAAAGAACACCTTACAGGACCCCATCGAAAGTTTCACCCACTTCGTTATGGGCCATACACCATCACCAAGGCCATGGGGGATAATTCTTTTGAGCTCAACATTCCTCCTTTCCTTGGCCTACACCCAATGTTCAACGTGGATCTCCTTCGCCCTTATTTCCCACCATTATTGGACACCTCAGATGTAGAAAAAAAAGTGACACCTACAAAGATAAACCCAAACTACATACAACATGCATCCATTGATAAAATTTTGGACACAGATATCAAGGGCACTCAACAACAAAGGATCCAGCTTTATAGAGTCGTCAAAGTAGGGCAGCTCCTACACCAAGGCAAGTGGCTCACCCAGGGCCAAATTCAGTAGAAATTTCCTTATTTGATGGGGGAACTCAACACAATAGAGAAAATTTATTCCTAAGGAGGGAGGATTTATCTAGGTGGATATCAGTGGCCACCCACCTTTTCCAACTAGCTCAAAACAATTTTCTGGCAATTTTGGCAATTTACTATTTTTAGTAGTTTTAATTTCTAGGGCCATTTTGAGAGCCTAAATTAAGGTTTTTAGGGATAAATATTCTCAATGATATATGAATGCATTATTGAGCCCCCAAAATGAATCTCCTCAATGATACCTTTCCAACGGGCTATCATACACCTAAAACAGAGATCGTATGCAAAAGTTACGACCCCAAGAAGTTGATGTACTAACTTACCTAGACGGGGCCCACATGACTTTTGGCGCTTCATCTCCTAGGGTTAGGTTTTTGGATTTCTAGGGTTTTTGGCATTCCTGTTTATTGTAAAAATGCCTTCAGAGCCTCATTGTAATCATCTTCTTGCGAATGAGTGCAGCTGTCACATCTCTTCTCAGAGATAAGCCACCACCATTCCAACAAGCTTGTTTCCGCTGCATTTTACAGTTTCATCTTATTTCCTTATTGAATAGAAAACCAATTTTACTATATATATGTTATTTTGTGTTAAGATCCTATTAATAATTTGTATTCATTTTGTTATGCTCATAAATTCAGATTAAACATGAATGTATGGTTCACCATATCCATAAGAAAATGATGGTTCCTTTTCCATCCCCATGCGTACATTTGGGTCAAATTTCGATGACACATTCAACACAATTGTCACTTTATATTGTTGGTAGAATGACAAACAACATACCACCTCAAACATCGTTTCACATGACGTCACTTTTTCGACACCATAGATATCGTCTCTATTGCGATGTTTCGTGCGGACATGTGTCATCTTAGATTTGACTATCCATACCCCATATACTGATTTGTCATCTTGTATTTGACATTCAAAACCCCACGAAAATGAACCCCACACATACTCAATCCATAGAGGAAAGGTATTAAAACAACGTCATTATTACAACAATGTCATAGAGGAAAGGTATTAAAACAACGCCATTCTCACACTTTGACACTATCTCTCTCTATCCCATGTCTCTGTCTTCCTCTCTATCCCTCTCACACTCTCAGACATTCTATCCATCTCTCCCTTTCTCTCTCCCCCC
>JZKD02S1131273.1:39811-97331 GCA_000966675.3 Picea glauca | reverse complement strand
CCTCTGTCTCTCCCCTGCCTACCTGTCTCTCTCTTTCTCCCTCTTTCCATCTCTCTCTTTAACTTTCTCTACCTCCCTATATCTCTTTACCTCCTCCCTCCCCTTCTATCTCTCTCCCCCTCTAGCCCCCAAACCCCAAACAAAGGGGGCTAGCCGAAACCACAATGGAAATGGAGTGAATAAATATGAAAAAATGAGGTGCATGTTATTGGTTCCATTAAAAATTAAAATTACTACGCTTGTTGGATCTCTCCCTCCCTCCCCTTCTCTCCATCTCCTCTTATTACACATCTATGTCACCTCATCAAAATAAAATATCATAATAATCATAAGTAATTCCTACCCTCCCAAACGTTTTACCATGATTTCACTACATCCACACCTCCAAAAGGCCATATGTCCCTTTCATTCAATTCATCATTGTCAAATCACTATTTATTTGTCACCCATTCACTCTCAATGATGGGGAGAGTGAATGGGAGACAGAGAAATAGTCACAAGACAATGATGGATTCAATGAAATGGACATATGACTGTTTGGAGGTGTGGATGTAGTGAAATCATGGTGCAAATTTTGGTGAAATCACGGTACAAAGTTCTGGATCAAAGTCCAAATCACATATTTTGAAGAGTTACCTATTTTTAAATTTAATTATAATTTGCTAGTCATTTTTCAACATGAAGTATCTTTGTTTGAGAGAAACACTTTAGATCAATCCTTCCTCTATTATCTTTCCATAGAAAGAAAAATTAATATACTGCATCGTCCTCATGGCTCGAGTTAATATAGAGTTAAGGATTGAGTATAAGTTATTCCTAGGCTTAGATGGAGCTAGGGGGGTCTATGTCATGGTCTACATCAAGCTCTAGGTCAACGTCTAAATCTATATCTATCTCTATGTGGTGGTCTAGGTCATGGTCTACGTCAAGCTCTAGGTCTGGTGACAAGATATTTGGAGGAATGGAACCTACTGAAATGAAGATTATGACTGTTTGGAGGCGGAGAGATAATCAGATTGCAATGAACCGTTTGGAGGCCTAGACATTGTTGAGCCTCCAAATTGACATCCCCATTACCATATTATACTCCTCATTTATACATTTTTGGCCTACCTAAGCTTGGATCAACGATAAATAACTCTACCTCTAGTCACTGATAAGGTAATAAGGTAAAGTACAATTGAATTCATGCTTTTTGTGGTTTATTAAGCTAGGAGACTAAATATTTCATGTACTAATGTTTAATATTTCCATGTGTATCCTTTGACCTTTAGATGAATTCCAACACTTCTATGTCAGTTGAACTATCTGGTACTTATGTGCCATATTTCCCACTGTTCGAATCTGGTACCAAGTGCACCTTCCGTTTAGATCCGATACCCACAAACCATTCACTGTCGTGATCAGGTACCAATGATCACATACTATTATAGTCCGGTACCAACCAATTGTGTACTGTTCAGATCCGATACTATCTACCGAATCTCACCTGTCATGATCCAGTACCAATACAGGAAACAAAGTATGCTAAGATTGGATCCAGATCGTGCCTAGGATAATTATTGAGTGTTTATGAAATCATCAAGTTCTAGCAAGACTATGTTAAGCCAATTTGTTTATTGCTTCATCCTCATACACTTTGTGTGGTGAGGATGAAGCTTAAAATATATAACCGAATATATAAATTTGACAATTGCTGATTTGTAAAAGATTTCACCTCCTTGTGTTTCACGACTAAGAGTATTTAAATAGTCATGGCAAGGATGGTGGAAGTAGTAGAGAGATAACATATCATAGCATGTGAAGCAACGTTACATATTGTAGAACATATCTTGAGTTGAGGTTTAATAGAAGAATGTCATTTGTTTTTCATGTCTTGATTATTTATGAATGAATGTGAGTTGAGTTGTTAGTATAGTTTCATGTTTTGAGGTTTTGAGTAAGAGTGATGTGTGGATTAAAGGCCAACTTACTGTAGACTCCAGTCATTGACCTGTTGAAGTGACAAGGTCCCACCTCCCAACAAAGTTCAACATCCTTATAGATTAGTGTTAGAATTTGATTTCAATAGTATAACTGTTAGACTAGTTGAAGCTTTGATTCTTTCAGATGACAACAATATAGTTCAGTTTAGGATTTTGATTATATAATTGCTTAGGGATCCTTATTTACTCTGTTTTACATATGCTCTGTTTCTGTTCTTTTGAATTTGATTTTTCCTTAATGGATATGGATGCTGGAAGTAGTAGTCAAACATAATTGAAAGAGAACTAGTGAAGTTCACAATAGAATATTGTGAACCACAACATACTCAATATAATGGCTATTGAACTACCCATGCTATGTCTTGATGATTGATGTGTGATTTCCCATTCAAGAGTGTGATTTCATAGTTAGTTTTTTGGGTCAGATAACAAATTTGATATGTCAAAGGACTCCATCTCATATTTTCATGTGCCCCAATGGAGTAGATAGCTTCTCTATGAAAGGAAACCAAAGTGTGTTTCAGTTTGTTTCTTAATCTAGATTATTTCTATACTCGTGACATTAGAATTTCCTCTCTTACTGGTGTCTTGTAAATCTATTGATTACGAATCCCATATTGATAATTAATGAGTGCATTATACTAATCATATAAGCAACACAACATTTTGGCGCCATTTTCGGGGAGTTGGAAACAATAGGAAGTGATTTTAGCTTAGTTTGTTTGCATAAGTTTTTTTTTTGAATAATTTTAAAGTCTCCTTGAGGGAGGAGGATAAAAGTTTAAGACCTGAGTGAAGAGCCACACGAACACTAGAGTGGGGTTCTCCGAACCTAGGTTGCCTTCTTACCTTCTGTATAGAATTAGGATTTCAATTGAGTTAAGTATCAAAATTTTATGCATAGATATAGAGATAATAAGGGTAGATTTGTATGCTCTAAATATTCAAAAACAAACCCCCCACTAATTCAACTGACATTGGAGAATGAAAAAATCCACCAGGAGGGAGTTCAAGGGGAGGCAATGAGGCTCCAGAAGATGAACCTAGAACTGTAGAATCAACACTGGGGTAGATAGAACATGAGTCTGCTGAAGGAACTGAAAACACACAAAACCCATTTTTTGAACCATTTATCAGTGGAGGAGGAGAACCTAGAGAAATGGAAGAAGAAGAAAGAAACGAAAATGTATCTACTGAGACTGAAACCTTCGGGTTTCCAATCTTGGATATTTCCAGAAACATAAGCATGAAGAATATCCCACTATTATCATTACCCACTTTCAGAGGTATGCCAACTGAATATCCAGACTTATTTTTATTTGAGTTTGACATATTATGTAAAAGCTATAACTACTCAGACGATGCCCAAAAAAATAAGCTCTTTCTAGCCACAATAAGTGACTCAGCCTTGATATGGTTCATGAGCTTAGGAGAAAATACAATTCTCTCTTGGGATCAGATGAAAGAAACATTTTTACATAAATACCAAGACTATTGTAAGGATAATGCTAAAAATGACATTTTCAAAATGCAACAAACAGAGGATGAAAGCCCTAAAGATTACTTAGAAAGGTTCTTACACAACTATCATAAATCAAAATTATTCAACACAGACCCAGTTGTAGTAAGAACTGTATTTTTGAAAGGTCTTAGAGATGACTGCATAGAAATTTTAAATTTGTTAAGTTCAAGAGATGTGCACCAAAATCCCTTTGCAGAAATTGTAGATTACTGTAGAAGATACTCAAGGGGACAAGCTAAAATGAGAAAAGGACCAAGAGATTATTTTAGCATAGATTCAAGACAAATCTCAGGGACTGTCACCAGAATTGAGTTAGGAAACTTATTGGAGAACTTTAAAACAAACATCTTGAGCACAATCAGTAACTAGTTAGATACCCTCAAACTTAAAAAGAAACTATAACAAGAGGTTGTTTTTGCAATATTTTGTCCTAAATGTAGAAAGAAGCACCCTAAGAGAGAATTACCATTAAATGTCATAGAAGTCTGTGGCATGTGAACTCTATAATACCCCACATCTAAGTTTCCAACTTTGCTTGAGTTGCAAGCCATGTATAGGGGAGGGGGAGTCTCACAAGAACAATCGTACCCCTCTAGGAGGCCTTGGAGAGCACAAAACCCCAATGCATTTTATGACCCTAATACACAATACCAAAAACAACAATGGGGCCCTCCTTCAATGCCCTATTCCCAATGGACACCTCAACAAGCTCAAACACAACCTTGGCAACAAGGTTGGAGGGGGCTTGTGTATGGGAATCCCTCTTACCCTACATATCCACATTATCCTGCAAATATTTCCCAATTACTACATAGATTTAACCCACCGTAGATGAAAACTCTACTTCCACCTCCTATACAAAAACAATTCACAACACCCTTGAACCCTAACCAGCAGCAACAAGCACCTATAAATGCCAATCAACAACCACAAAACCAAGATTCCCACAACCCTCTTAGACCAACAAAAATTCATGCCCAGCCAATTCCTAACCCCAATAATTGACCCACCCACCTTGTGTAGAATGAAGAAATCCAAACCTTTCCCACCTATGAAATTCAACTAAGATCCGGGAAAGTTGTAAATCAATCAAATTCTAGAGTAATAAGTCAAGAAGAAAATGATAATCATTCTGAACAAGAAAACACTCAAACCACCCCTGAAGAAGGAAAGACTTCCCCTCATATCCCTACCACTTCTAATTCCGTAGGAGTACCTCAACAAGTTAATCTTCCACCCTACCCCAAAAGACTATTAGTGAGGAAACCTGACCCACCCTTGCACAAAGACATAGAGGATGAGTTACAAAATGTATGTATACAAATACCTCTGTTGCAAGCCATAAAAAATATCCCCATATATGCCAAAATCATAAGGGACCTTTGCCTTAAGAAACTAGGAAGGAAGAAGAAGGAACCTCCCCTTATTCAGGTAGTAGGACAATTATTCGAATTTATTTTTGAAATGCCATATAAATATAATGACCCTGGGAATCTAATAATCACTGTTGAAATTAATGGTATTTCCTTACCAAACACACTCATTGATTTGGGTGCAACAATTAATGTAATGCCTTTTGACACTATGCAAAAACTCCAAATCAACCAGTTAAGACCAACCCAGACCATGATAGAGTTGGTAGATAAGTCAATCATTAGCCCTGCAGGAAGTTTAGATGATGTCATAGTTACACTAGCTTCTTGGGAATATCCAATAGACTTTCTAGTCATCTATTCTAAATCATCCTCCAAACTAGGACACCCTATGGTTCTTGGTCACCCTTGGCTGGTCACAATATATGCCTTTATCAGCTATCGATCTGGAGAGATGACTATATCCAATGGCACACATAGCCAAAAGCTTGTTCTCTTCCCTCCTGCCAAACCGACACAAGAGACACCTCTTTGGTTAGAAAAAACTTATGGAGAGTAAGATTGCATATGACCCCTATTAACACTTGAACAAGTAAAAGGTGTGCAAGAACAATCAGATGAACAAGTCTTAATTTTATTTTTGGTTGATACAAATTGCATTGAATATCCTAGGTCTTTTGTAGAATTGTCACATATTTTCAGTTCCGAATTTCAACAAACTTGGCACCCTGATATCACTCAATTATATGCTTTATCACCATATTACCCAGAGAAGGAAGAAAGTACTGAACTTGTTGAGATTATCCAAGGAAAACCGTTGTATATCAACTCTAGTTTGGAACTAGAACAAAAGATACAAGTAATTGAAATTCTCCGAAGACAATTTGATGCCTTTGCATGGGATTATGAAGACATGAAAGACATTCATCCTGACACATTCACACATCATATCTACACTAATGACCAAATCAGACCATTTAGACAGCCTCAACGAAGGATGAATCCAACCCTCAAAGATATTGTAAAAGAAGAATTGCAAAAACTCCTTCAAGCCAATCTCATATACCCCATTTCAGATAGTCAATGGGTTTCTCCACTTGTCATAGTTCCCAAGAAAAATGGTAAGTGGAGAATATGTGTAGACTTTAGGGAGTTGAACAAAGACACCCATAGGGATTATTTCCCCTTACCATTCATTGATCAAGTGTTGGATACCTTGTCCAGAAAGAAGTATTTTTCATTCCTAGATGGATTCAGTGGTTATAACCAAATACAAATAGCAGCTGAAGACTAGGAGAAGACCACTTTCACCTACCCATGGGGAACCTATGCTTATATGGTTCTTCCTTTTGGAATTTTCAATGCCCCAACCAATTTTCAAAGGGTTGTCCTGACCATTTTCTCTGACTTGACCAATGATTGCGTAGGAGTCTACATGGATGACTTTTGTAGAAGTCTACATGGATGAATTTACAGTCCATGGAAATGACTTCTAGAAAGCTTTGACCAGTCTAGAAAAAGTCTTTATTAGGTTTAAGGAAACTAATCTTTCTCTAAGTAATGAAAAGTCAAAGATAATGCTCACTGAAGGTATTGTTTTGGGACATCACATCTTTGGTTTTGGAATGAGAGTTGATCCCGCAAAGATTCACATTATCACACAAATCAGGATACCTTCCTCACAAAAGGAAGTTCGTAGTTTTTTAGGGCATGCTGGCTACTATAGAAGATTCATTCCACATTTTAGAAGCTTAGCTATTCCCTTATTTAATTTATTATCTAAAGAAGTTGAATTTAATTGGAATGAGGAATGCCAAGTATCCTTTGAAATTCTAAAACAAAAATTGTCAAGTACTCCTGTATTAAGAGGACCAAATTGGTCCCTTCCTTTTCATATCTATATCGATGCCTCAGACACAACCCTGGGGGCATTTCTTGGACAAAGGGAAAATTGGATGCCTTATGCTATTTACTTTGTCAGTAAAAACCTTTCCCTAACATAAGTTAATTATACGGTCACAGAAAAAGAATTGTTAGATGTAGTCCATGCTATCAATAAATTTAGACACTACATTACAGGATATCAAGATTTTGTACACATTGATCATTCAACCATCAAATGTTTAATGAAAAAACCTGTAACAAACCCTAGAGTTACAAGATGGTTGTTATTATTACACGAGTTTAACATCAATATTATTGATAGACCTGGTAAGGATAATCTTGTGGCTTATTTCTTATATAGAATGATTCATCTAGGAGATAATGCACCAATAGATGATAACTTTCCTTATGATTTTTTTTTTCTATTTCTACATTTACTCCTTCATATGCAGATGTAGATAACTATCTTTTAACAGGGAATATGCCTCAAAAATTGTCCCCTAGAGAAAAACATAAAGTGATTCAGCTAAGTGCAAACTACATGTGGGATGATGATTGTCTTTACAAAACATGACCCGATTTGTTAATCAGGAGATGTGTAATGGAAGATGAGATCCATGATATTGTGCAAGCAATCCATGATGGTCCTTGTGCAGGCCACTTTGATGACAAGAGGATCGCTTATAAAGTTCTGCAATCTGGTTACTATTGGCCTAATATTTTCAAATATGCTATAACTTATGTATCCAATTGCGATAAATGCCAACGAATGGGTAAGCCTACTGCACAAGACCAAATGCCACTTCAAGACCAAGTAGTCATTGAGTGTTTTGAGAAATGGGCATTAGATTTTGTAGGGCCCATTAACCCTGCATCTAAAAAGAAAAAGTATATACTTGTACGTACTGACTATGTGACTAAGTGGGTTGAAGCAAAAGCCTTACCAACTGCAAGTGAACAATCAGTGGTAGATTTCCTTTTTAATGACATCTTTACTAGATTTGGTGTACCTTGAGAAATTGTGACTAATCAGGGGACTCAATTCACCTCTCATATAGTCAAATTAGTTATAGAACAATACCATATCAAGCACATGAAATCTACACCTTATCATCCACAGGTGAATGGACAAATAGAATCCACCAACAAAGTCATTGAGTCCATTCTTACTAAAACAGTCTAGCTACACCACAAGGATTGGGCTGACAACTTAGTAGAATCCTTATGGGATTATATAATCACCTAGAGGAATACAACAGGACATACACCTTACAAATTGGTGTATGGGAAGAAGGTGCTTCTCCCCATAGAATTCCAGATCAAAACCTTCAGGACTGCTGTACAAGTTGGCATGAACTTAGATGAAGCTTAGCAACAAAGGCTCTTGCAAGTTAATGAGTTGGATGAAATCATGTAGGAATCACTTCAAAGAACCACCCTTGTTCAAGAGTAGAGAACAAAATGGCATGACAAGTATCTTAAGAAGAAAAAATTTCAACTGGGAGATTGGGCCTTTTGTATGACAATAGGTTCAAGAACTTCAAAGGCAAGTTAACTACTCGGTGGTTAGGACCTTACAATATTAACACTTTCTATGACAATGGTTCAATCAGAATAAAGACAATTGACGAACATCAGACACCCCTACTCATGAATGGGCACCGATTGAGAATTTATAACAAACCCTTGTCAAAAGAGGAATTTTTGACACGTGTGCTATAGAATTTAGATATGCAGGTGATTGGTAAGGAAGGAGATCTTCCTACTGATCCACATTGTTGATTGATTTACTTTTTAAATTTTTTTACATAGGTGTAGATTGTGTTTTGTTAATAAGTTGAAGGTAACAATGGATTCTTACCTCCTTTGTTTTACTTTCACATTTTATTTTTGTTAGTCAATTTCTATAATTTATTTGATATTTCATGAACTTGCTAAAAACATCAGTTGCAGGCATCAACAATACTCTGTTTTGGTCTGGTACTAGTAGTGCTAATCCAGTACCAGAAATTATGCTCCGGTCCGGTACCAGTAGTCCTGTGTTGGTCTGGTACCAAAAGTTTGTCCTCATACAGGACTATCAGGACACATCAACTAATTGAAAAAGAATGTTATACTTATGTGAAGCCATGCAGTAACCCCTTAAGATGGAACCAATGAGTCGAATGCAACATAAACTGGCAGCCTTATGAAGTATTTTTAATTTCTTTTGGTTTTGTTGCTGACTAAAGGGAAGTATTTTTAATTTCTTTTGGTTCTGTTGCTGACTAAAGGGAAGTATTTCTAATTTCTTTTGGTTCTATTGCTAGCTATTAAGAAATATTTTAATTTCTTTTGGTTTTGTTGCTTGAAAAAGAAGAAATAATATTTACCTATGTCGTTAAAGGAACCATTCTTAATCTGATTCAAAGCCTAGAAGTTTCCTTTTTCCAGTATTTCAGCATGATTAAAGGGATAAAAGTATATTAGCCTATAAGTAACCATTCCACCCTAACTAGACTTCAACAATAATCATTGGACTATCTTTATTAAAGAGTAGCATATGAGTATACAAACACTCTCTGTCATGGGCACACTAGGAAAAACTTTATGGAAGAGGATGTATCAGTACCCTAAGGTAACTTTAGGTCATTCTCTTATGGACAAACTTAGACAAATCATACATCTGTATCATTCTAAAAATGTGCATACATAAGTTTATTTTTCCTTCAGACAAATCTTTAAAGACATTCAAATAAGAGAATATACCTTCTAACTCAATACCATCCCAGCCTGTAAAAGGGTTTTCAGACGAGCCTCCCCTGTCACCATGCAAAAGCATTCTTTAAAAAAAACTAAAATAGGTGACGATGGACAAGAAGCCTTTGATGGAAAAAGGGTTTAAGAGACCAACCCATCGGGATACTGAATAGGTCTACTGGCAGTGGGTACCAGTCTTTGGTATGACTAGGAAAACCCATCAGGGTACTGAACATGCCTATTGGCAATGGGGCATTCTGCCCGAGGAAGGTATGTCTCTCACTAATTATCACAACTACCCCACCAGAGTACTGAACAAGCTTGCTGGCAGTGGGTTCTGGTTGAGAAATGTCTCATTTATACTTGTCTGATTGAAAAAATCACTTTTGTCATAAAAAAATGAATACTACAAACAAAGTTCATTGATGACACTTATAAGATACAAACTTTAGATTAACAAACAAAGAAATACTACAAGAAAATGTCCATTTGAGAATTACCCTAAGTACATCTAAAGCCTATATTATCTAAGAAGGAAACTTCTTAAGAGTGGAGCCTTGACTAGGGAGTCTAATCTACTTATACTATGAAATTTATCCATAACATCTAATGATAGTAAATCTCTGAAGCAAGTTAGGTTGGATCTGTTCTTCTAGAAAAATATAAAAACCTCCCTATTTTCATTTCTGAATGTTTCCCTTGTCAATAAGTCATTAGAAGAAAGACAATTTCAATTTTTAAATGCATGGCATCATATGCTAGGTGATAAATGTACTTTTGGAATATTATTTGGTTTCTCATCTCTTATCAATTTTCTTCCATTTGTGAACAGTGTGTCGAGCCTTTTTGCATAAGGATATGAAACATCCTTGGCATGGGGGAGGGTCAGAGATCCCTTTCAAGACTCTTTTTCAGACTCACATCTCATCTACAAAGATCATCTTGTTCACCATACAACCCTGTAGAAACAAACACAAAAGAAGAAACTCAAGACAAGCACATAATAAAGAAGTATTCATAAAGTACAAGAAATTCCAGTACTAAGCTTTCAGAAAACTCCAGCCTAAAAAGATGAACTCCGACAATATGCAAGCTTCAAATACAAAGGCAGTTGCATATGCTATGGGTATTTGCTATGCAATGGTAAAAGAAAAGGTAACATGGTATTATTTATTTTCCTTTTATTATAAAACTACAAAAGGTATGAAAATGTATACTAGATCTTATGACCTTAGTATTAAAACCATGCACCTAACTTTAACTTCATTCATACCCATATGCTTAAATCAATTCCCTCACCACATAAGTGCTTGAAAAGATGAGGGAGGACAAAATCACATCAAATGTGTGAATGTGGGGATGAACTAAAACAAGCAGGCACAATAATGATGAGCCACGATGATTCAACATCCTTATTAAAACCAAGAACTTGATTCATCCTTAAACCATCATGAATCTATCTCGCACGATTCAACACTAAAATCTGCCACTTAGGGGTCCAATTGCCAATCCCAAACAACAACGATGTCTTTATACCAAACGTCCCGTACCCATCATTGCACTAACAGGAATAAATGAAATGGCTTATCTGGGTGGCGAAGCCATCCAGATGAGCCTCATATTGTCTTAATTTTTCTTCGCAACATCTTTACTTAAACTCACCATTCAAATTATTGAATCCATCACCATTTTTCTACTGTTACCCATCTCTCTCCATTTTCAAAGCCTCTTCCTCTCTGCAACATCCGATACCAAAACCTCACGCTCACCGTTGACTAAACCCTTGCACCACAACCTAGTTTTCACTTACAATTTATAAAGATGGTTGTAAGTAGACATGAACCAGTCTTCCATATTTATAGGGAGACCGAGGAGTTCCATATATGTAGAGATAAGTATGCTAGAGTGGGATGGATGCCATTTTTAGATAAATTCACAGGTTGTCATGAGAAGGCATCGCATGCATTTGTTCAGAGTTACGATGGAGAGATTGTGCACATAGGCAATCTGCAACTAACCATCAATGAAGAAACCTTAAGGTAATCCATGGGATTACCTAGTAGAGGAGCCAAGTATTTCAAAGGAGTAGGAATCAATAAAGAAATGTGCCAATGATTTCTGAAGGAAGACCATCAACACCTTGATTCGAAAAAGGTGATTTCTAGAAACTATATCAAAGAACAATATCGTCCAATGCTTGCTAGTCTTCAACGATTCCTCACTTGTGAGGGCAGGTATGATGTAACTTTCTTATATCATATTAGGCTTCTGTTGTACTTTGAAGGAGGTCCTAAAATTGACTTCCCATATTTTTGTGGATGAGCTTGAACAAGATGGTAAGAGGTGTCAAATCCCTATCCAAAATTGAGAAGACTAGCATTTATCGTCATGCTCTTATCAAAATGCTAGTTATACATGAGATCATGAAGCAAGGGTTTAGTTGGAAAACCCTCATCACTCAACACCTTCCCACAGAAAACAAACCTGTAGAAGAAACCCATCCTGCCCCAGATAAAAATAAGGAACCTAAGGAGAAAAGGAGCAAGGAAGCCCCATCATCCTCCAGAGTAGTAAAGGATAAAGCTAGTAAACAAGTAAGACCCTCTTCCTTAGATAATAAGACTCTTAAAGTTCAAGAATCAAAAGGTAAGTCCGAATTAGTGGAAGAGATCTCAACAGTAGCACTTGAGGAGAGGGGTCATACATCAAAATCCTTGAGGAAAGAGAAGAGTAGAGATGAATAGTCTATAAAACAATATCTTGTAACCATTCAACAAAAAGAGAAGAAGAAAATGAAGCTTGTGAGAACCTTTGATCCATTACCCCCTTATAAAAGAACCACAAGGAGTATGGCAAAGAAAGGAAAATCAGTTGTCAATCCTGATACACATGAAGACCCAATAGATCTTACCTCCCTAGACCTATCAGCCCAGGATGACATCCCTAGCTTGAATGAGGAACAAACTACTATTACTTTGTGTGGGATGAGGGAGGAAGTGGAGGAAAGAGAATGCATCTAGCCAGAGACAATAAGGTCAATGAAGACCTTGAAAAAATAACAGATGAAGAAGAAGATTGGGAAGCTGCAAAAACAAAACTAGAAGCTCAAACAAGAAGTGAAGGAATACCAACTACTGGATAAGTATATCAAGAAGGAAAATGAGCAATTGAAGGCAACTAGCCAACAACTCCAAGATGACCATCAAAGAGACTTCTAATAAGATCAATAAGGTACTAAGACTCTTGCAATACATTAGGGTCATAAAAAGGGAGCTGAAAGAAGAATCCTCAGTCATCAACATCATTCACCCATAGGAGTAAAGAGAATGGAGTCTCAAGTTTTGGAATTTTTTTGATTATGTTTCAGTTGCATGAGGACATGCAATGATTTTAGCATGGGGGAATGTTGAGCCTCCAAATTGACATCCCCTTTACCATATTATACTCCTCATTTATACCTTTTTGGCCGACCTAAGCTTGGATCAATGATAAAGAACCCTAGCTCTATTCACTGATAAGGTCATAAGGTAAAGTACAATTGAATTCATGCATTTTTTGTTTTATTAAGCTAGGAGACTAAATATTTCATGTACTAATGTTTAAAATTTCCATGTGTATCCTTTGAACTTTGGATGAAGTCCAATACTTCTATGTCATCTCAAATATTTGGTACTTATGTGCCAGATTGCACACTGTCTGAATCCGGTACCCACATACCATTCACTATCGTGATCCAGTACCAACGATCGAAAATTGTTCTAGTCCGGTACCAACCAATTGCGTACTATTTGGATTTGGTACTATCTACCGAATCTCACCTGTCATGATCTGGTTCTAATACAGGAAACAAAGTATGCTAAGCTTGGATCCAAATTGTGCCCAGGATAATTGTTGAGTGTTTATGAAATCATCAAGTTCTAGAAATACTATGTTAATCTAGCTTTTTTATTGCTTCATCCTCATACACTTTGTGTCATGAGGATGAAGCTTAAAATATATAACCGAATATATAAATTTGACAATTGTTGATTTGTAAAATATTTCACCTCCTTTTGTTTCATGACTAATACTGTTTAAATAGTCATGGCAAGGATGGTGGATGTAGTAGAGAGATAGCATATCACAACATCTGAATCAACGTTAAATATTGTAGAACATATCTTGAGTTGAGGTTTAATAGAAGAACGCCATTTGTTTTCCATGTCTTGATTATTTATGAATGAATGTGAGTTGAGTTGTTAGTATAGTTTCATGTTTTGAGGTTTTGAGTAAGAGTGATGTGTGGTTTAAAGGCCAACTTACCTTAGACTCTAGTCGTTGACCTGTTGAAGCGGCAAGGGCTCACCACCCAACAATGATCAACATCCTTATAGATTAGTGTTAGCATTTGATTTCAATAGTATAACTGTTAGACCAGTTGAATCTTTGATTCTTTCAGATGACAACAATATAGTTCAGTTTAGGATTTTGATTATATAATTGCTTAGGGATCCTTATTTACTATGTTTTACATATGCTCTGTTTCTGTTCTTATGAATTTGATTTTTTCTTAGTGGATATGGATGTTGGCAGCAATATTCAAACATAATTGAAAGAGAATTAGTGAAGTTCAGAATAGAATATTGTGAACCACAACATACTCAATATACTGGCTATTGAACTACCCATGCTATGTCTTGATGATTGTTGTGTGATGATTAATGTGTGATTTCCCATTCAAGAGTGTGATTGCATAGTTAGCTTTCTGGGTCAGATAACAAAGTTTATATGTCAAAGGACTCCATCTCATATTTTTATGTGCTCCAATGGAGTAGATAGCTTTTCTGTGAAAGGAAACCAAAGTGCGTTTCAATTTGTTTCTTAATCCATATTATTTCTATACTCGTGACATTAGAATTTCCTCTCTTATTGGTGTCTTGTAACTCTATTGATTACGAATCCCGTATTCATAATTAATGAGTGCATTATGCTAATCATATAAGCATCACAACAAGCATCATGAGATTGCAGTACACACAAGTTGAAATGACCATTTGAGGAGGAAAGGCTTTGAGAATGTTTTTTTCTTATTCTTTTTCAAATGCTAAATGCCAAAATCATTGTCACTCATTTCCCTTGAGCCCATACAACCCCTAGTGTTGTAATCTTGGCTTTGATACCAATTGTAACATACCCAACCACCCATGTACATTGTTGGGATTTTGGGGTAATTACAATTTTCCTCACCTTTGTCTTAATGGAAATGTTTATTCAACACCACATAGGCCACGATGGAGGAGAGATATCTCAAGTTGAGGACATCCTATATGGTCTTCATGTAATTTTTGTTTCTAATTCTTTTCTAGAGTTCTTTTGGACTCTATTGATGGGAATATACAATCTAATGCTCATAAATAACTGAATTCCTTAACAGTTGTCAATATTTCTCCTCAAAAATGTGTAATAAAGGAGTCCAATACTCTGTGTAGCAGGGATTCCATGAGCAAAGCGACTGAAAAAAATCACATTTTCACCTAATCTCATCGTACTTGTATTGAATCCACTTCCATATTGTCCTGTAGTTGTGCTATTAGTTTTCACTTAGTAACACAAGCTCATACATTTCCACATGCAATCGAGATCCATTCCACCTCCATTATCTTGGAAAAGAAGAGTTGGACTATTGTCCCTAGGGTTATGAATTTTTTCCACAATCACAAAAGTTGCACCATTTTGAAAATATTCAACTACATTATCAAGCAACTTTGAAATATCTCCAAATTCCCATGTGTGGGAAGTCACATTAGAATGGAGGAATTTTGGATGTACTTGAACATGATACATGCCACCTGGTAAATATCACTTTTGGTCATTTTGGACATCATAATCCCCAACTCTCCAAAATTGATTAAAACTATTTTTATTTGAGTTTATACCTGAACTATTCAGTCAAAGGAAAAATGAATGCAAATCATGTTCTCTTTGCAACATATTTTCTGATCTCCACCCCTTCCTAGAAAATATAGAATATAACCCTAATCATAATATGATCTGATATGCCACTCCAAAGGGTGCACTGCAATCTCACATCTTTCCGCCTCAAGCAGTCTTTTAAAATTGGGTGTACTGCAATCTCATGATGTTTGGGCCTCCAAATGGTTCATTGCAATCCCACTATATCTCTGCCTCTAAACGGTCCTTATTTACACAACGATACAATTTTTCTCCTTTGGTACAAGATGGAAGCTAAGTAGTATGGCTATCCATCTCAATTAGAATAAAATGGTTATAACATCTCCTCTCTTTAGTGCAAGACTCAATATAACCATCATAAAATAGAGGACAACTTAGGTCAAAGGGAGTGAGTTTTTAGGTTATGATGGGGTTGAAAAACTTAGAGCTTCCACCGAAAAAATCTTAAGCTAAAAAACACTTTCCTTAACATCCTTCTTGTATAAAAAGGTATCAAGATTTATTTAATTAGCTAATGAGAAGTGTAAGCCAATATTTAGCTAACTATCTTTGGGGGAAACCCAAAGTTTATTAGATCCATCATTGGGAACTTTAGGCATCTTCTCACTTCCTTTTAGGAAGAAAATGTCATCCAAATGGTAGGTTCCTAAGGGATCATCCTTTCTCAGTGCTTGGATTGTTCCTTGGATATGTTCCTTGGTGGTTGATATAAGTCCATAGATGTATCTAGGGCCCTTGGATGTGTTCCAAGGAATCCTTGCAAAGTTCTTGGGTTGATCCTTGAATGTGTTCCTTGTGGTTGATATAATTCCCTACATGTGTTCTAGGGACCCTAGATGTGTTCTAGGGAACCCTTTCCCAATGCATGGGTTGATCCTTGGTCTTCTAACTTGGTGGATAATTTTGGGCACTTCATTTTTGGATTTGAAACTGAGCAAGAAGGATTACAGTCCCAGTTTTTTTTTAGCAAGAGTTGCGCAAGATACAAAAGGAGATGGACAGTGGAGCGAGGAAAAGTAACAGAAATTGGTTTCAGAAAAGGATAGCGCAATTCTAGAAAGGAAAAATAAGTTGAAATAGAACAAGAAATCATGCAAGCCCAAATCCAGAAGATCCCAATGAACTTAGATATATGGGATGTATACGATTGTAAAAGGGTTCTTGGTTTCCCTCTCAACTCTGGGTTCTTGTTCTTGATATGTTAAGAAATTAGTTTACATCTAATCTGTATTTGGTTATGGGTAGATAGATCTCTGCAACATGAGTCTGGAGCCAAAGGTATATGAAAATGCCAGTGCTCTAGACTACTCAGTAAATTTTGTTGGTAAGATGAGAAGGACCCTGGTCTGATCAATTCCGTGCCAACAAAATGGTTCCCTTGTTGGGACCTGCGTTAGAAGGGAAACTGTAGGGAGAATGCTTCCACGGATTCAGAGATATAATATTCACCAATGGTGGGAGAGAATTTGTGATGACTTCATATGGAAAGAAGCAGAGATGAGAGGAAAATCTATGAGAGATACAAAGGAGGTAGTCTTTTACTCAGAAATATCGAGCGACCATTACGAGATATTCTGGGCTAAGCTCTCGAAAGAACTTTTCCAATGGATAGATAGACTCCAAGAAGATCCAGGATTCAAAGAACAAGTCAAGAGGGCCTGTACTTGGGATACATAAAATATTGTAGCACTTCATCAGTTGGATTGTCCAGTCACGCGAGCAATTGATTTTTGGGTCACTACCACATTAGAAGGATACATTATTGAGTTTACATTTGAGAATCATTAATATTTTTCACAAGCAGAAGCGGATTTCATGAAAGAAGCAAGGGGAAGACTATTGAGAGAAATCCCCCTTTGGATTAAGGTTTTCTTGATGGAAGAGAGAATGCTAACTATTCCCTCGACTAAGATGGCAGTGTAAACACCCTCGCTTGGGGTAGGGAGAGTTTGGGGTGGAATCATGGCATGAGAGAGGGGAGAGGGTTCTTTGAAAAATAGGGGAAACAACAATAAATGGACATAAGAGATGAGAGAACCTTGAAAAGAGTCACCATAGTTGATAAGTGGTGGTGCGGTAATAGAAAGAAAGCAACACAATAGTCTAAGAAGTTGTGGAAAGAAGTCGAACTAGGAGAAGTAGAGGAAGGAAAGATGGAAGAGTTATGGAACATGAGAATATAGGAAATACTGGCCAGTCAAATATTAAGTGAGAGAGAAGCACAGAGACAAACAAGTCCCCAAGAGGGTGGAAAAGAAAGAGAAGGTGTACAAGAAAGAAAGAAGCTGACATGGATCTTGAAGAGGAAAGAGAAGATTCAGCCTCGATGCCAGAAAATATCGGGAATCTGACTGAAGAGACTACTCCAGAGGAAGAGAACGAGACCCCACAGATCAAAGAAACCCACCTCAAAGCTAGTGGGTGCCAACCCCGAATCACCCATACCCTAAGTGTCTTCTATAAAAGTGGTAAATCCGATACTACCTTCTTATGATAATTATGTTCTAGTATATCTAGTTAGTCATTCACAACCAGGAAGTGCGAGTATAGGGAGAATATTAGAATCCTCTGGTAGGTCACAATCAATACTGTTAGGTTTTATTTTGATGGGAGAAACAAGATCACCAATGGATAGTAACGAGGGAGGTTCGATTGCTCGATACCCAGAATTCTGGAGTAAAGAAGGCGAAGATGTTGAGAAACATTGGTTCTTGTGTGAAGCAATGCAGAGTTCTAGAGGGACTCCGGATGCAAATAAATTGGTCGAGTTCCAAACTACCTTGAGAGGTCGTGCTCTCAAATGGTACATGAATATTATTGAGCCAAGAGTGTCGGGAATGCAAGGTCATGCATTCACACTTGACCAGGTATGGACAAGGTTCATAGCAAAGTTTAAGCTACCTCAGTAAGAACAACAAGATCCGTTTGAGTTGCGCGAGATTCAACAAAGGGAAGGTGAATCAACCTTGAAATATATCCATAAATTTAAAGATTTTATAGGGAAGCTAGTGCATCCAATTCGTGAGGAACATCAAAGAGAATGGTATATTCAGGGATTGCTACCTCTGACATGGATTTTGTTAACTCAACAATGGATAGCCACTTTGACAGATTCCTTGGAGCAATCAATTAAGATTGAAGCCATGGAAGGGTATTCACGGAGCCTGAAAGTGACCAAAACCCGAACATATGAAAATTTGGTGCAACTAAATGGGTAAATATCATCGCTTACAAAAATGATTTAAGAATTGACGATACCTATACCAGGACGACCACAGGTCTACTGTACCAGATGTTACACAAAAGGGCATCTGGTGATCGAATGTCCATGAATGAGGGGAATGGGACCTCCTTAGAATCCGATGGGACCCTCACCAGGACCCATGGGAGGAGTTGCACAAGTATTTGTAAATTTACCATTCCATAACCCCACCTCATATCATGCTTTTCCAGGTATCCAAGTAGCGCCATCAGTTGAGTATTGCAAGATTTTTCAAATCGATGGGCATGGGCCAAGACAGTGCCCCATTATTCAGAAGTATTCAATAGTACCAAATACTGTACATTGTGAGTTTTGTACATCTACCACACATACTACCAATCAATGTAGAGCATTGGATGCACTTGTGGACAAGTTGGATAGAACAACATTCAGGGTGAATGAAACCCCTCAGGGACCAGGAAGAGGTCGAGGAAGTGGAGTTGAAGGAGACTTCAGAGCAGGAAGAAATGGGGTAAGAGGACCAAGTAGATGCTACAACTATGATGATAAAGGCCATATGGATAGATACTAATCTCATCTGAGGCAATCAAGGTGCTCTCACTGCAGAACCAATGGGCTAGCAATTGAAGACTTCCCAGAACTAATTGCAAAATGGGAAGATCAGGTATGTCAACGAGGCAATAACCTCATCAGTTCAAAGATAAAGAGAGATATTTATTAGGGGACAACTTCCCAACCTTAATATCGTCACTCAAGGAGAGGCAAAGACTGGCATTGATGCTGATAATTTACCTCAGATTCAGAAAACAACACCTAAGGAAGACAGGTATGATTCTCTGAAACATAAGTTATTCTTTAAAAATGCCACATAATTATTTCAGAATATCCCTAGCCCTAAGATGAGAGAGAAAACCCCTCACCCTATGGTTTACCCTAAGATTGTGCAAATCCATGCTTCACCCCCTGCACCCGAAAACCCTATAGTCACAATGAGACAACCTGAGCAACCACAAAATGTAGTCGACCTTTGGTTTCACTTATTTTTTGATATTCTTGGGAATGACCAACTAATAGAAAAGTTGTGCAATGTGCTATACCTATTTCGAGGGAATGGAGAATCCAAAGAATTAAGAATAAGGACTAATCTTCCCGAGAATAATACTCAGAGAGTGTAGAGAAGAAAAGTACAAACTGGAAAAGAATTCAGACTAGTATCCCAACTAAACAAGTTTGAGATTAAGGATGTTATGTTAGATCTAGGATATGACATTAACATACTGCCTAAAAAGACTTGATAAGCCTTAGAAAAACCCTAGTTTACGTATTCCCCAATATAGCTAAGAATGGACAATCAATATTGTATTTTCCCAATAGGAAGACTAGAGAATGTGGAAATAGATGTTGCGTGAGTGAAGACTATAGCTGATTTTGAGGTGATCGAAATCATGGGGGATAAGGACCATTATCCTACCTTGCTTGGTATTGATTGGGCCTATGAAAACTATGTAGTGATTGACCTAAAGAAAGACACTATGACATTTGAGGCAGGCGAAATTAAAGTAGTTCAACCCTTGGATTCGTAGTAGGCCCTCGATATGCGGAACCAACAAACAACAATATGGAGGGAGAAGACTTGGATCAGTTGTACAATGTAACAATAGAAACAAGATAATATTACATAAATCCTAGTGATGATGGATCAGTAAGTTGGAGGAGTATACAATCAGTGGACGAAGATTCCGAACTAGCGTTTTACAGTTGGCATCAACGCTCATACGAAATATTTTCAAGAAGATGCGTAACTGTCAAATCAATTAGATGGGTTGGAATTGAGGTCAGAAAACACCCAATATATGATGGTACCTTAGGAATTGATCATTTTCTTCTCAACATGGAAGAAAAGGTGGTGGAGGATCAAAGGATCTTAGTACATGATTTATCCCTCCAAGACACCCCTTCCAGATGGTGGGCCAATCACAAAGCCTTACTAAAAAATTGGGATGATGTGAAGCAAGCTATCAAATATAGATTTCAAGATAAGGAGCTGCTAGAATCAGAGATGTGGACAAATTTCCAGGTTGCATAATTGTTCAACGGAGAGTCTAATCCTAAAGAACATATTGAACAATGCGTGACACAGTGTCAAGTTATGGAAATACCATCTCTCTTTTGGGTTCAATTATTTCCCCACTCGCTAGGTCCATTCCTGAAAGATTGGTTTATGCATGAAGAAACCATAAGACAGACCAACGAATGGAAAATGTTGGCATATCACTTTTGCAAGGAATTCTTGTTTACAGTTAAGTACCCTGATCTTGAATTAGTCCTGCAAAGAATCAAAGAATTTATTTTTATAGAAATTAGTAAACATAGATCATAACTAGTGGTATGTGCAAAGAATAGCAAAGAAGTTCAAACTAATCTTCACCTAAAATTGGACAAGAGACCTATAGAATTTGATAATATTGAGAAGGATTTGGAAATCCCAGATGAGTTAGAAGAATTGAGGAACTTATCCATTAAAGAGACAGAAGAGAGCAGAGAAATCCAGAACATCATACCCAACCAGACCGATATTTCTTACAATCACCCATTTAATTTGTGCATAGTCGATATAGGGACCACAGAGAAACCTAAGATAGCTATGGTGGGAGATTACTGGGATGACCAAACTAGTCAAGCAATACAATGTTTGTTGCAATAATATGAGGATTTGTTCCCAAAGACATTTTCAGAGTTAAAAGGGATTAAAGGAGTTACGGGAGATATGAAAATTGAATTAAAACTAGGATCTAAGCCTATGAGGAATAGACCATACCACCTTAACTCCAGCGTGAAAGAGAAGGTTAAGAGGGAAATAAACAAGATGTTGGAAGATGGACTTATTTTTGTAGTGGAAGAAGTAGAATCGGTCAGCCCAATAGTCATCTAGAGAAAGAAAGGTACATAGGATATTAAGGTTTGTGTAGACTATATAATCCTTAACTCTTCTTGTGTGGATGACCCTTTTCCAACACCTTTTACTGATGTGGTGCTACAACAAGTTGCAGGGAAAAAATCTTACTCATTTACAAATGGTTTTTCAAGGTATCACCAAGTAAGGATTGTTGAAGAGGACAAAAGGAAGACCAAGTTCATAACAAAATGGGGGTCATTTGCATACAATGTGATTCCATTCGGCCTAAATAACGCCTTTTAAGTTTTCTATAGGATTGTAATAGCATATTTTTGAGAATTTATTCACAAGTTTATAAAAGTTTATATGGATGATTGGATGGTATATAGTCTGCTCAAGGAACACATAGTGCTACTACGTCTGATGTTTGACAGATGTAGGGAATTTCATATATCATTGAACCTCAGAAAGTGTATCTTCTTTGTGCCACATGGAAATTTGTTGCGACGCATAGTATGCCAAGAAGGAATACTAGTAGACACAACCAAAGTTGCGGTTATTGTGAACATGCCTCTACATACAAGTGCTAAGTAGTTGCGCTCCAAGCTGGGGCACACATCGTACTATCCCAGGTTTATAAGAAGATATGCAAATATCACTACACCTGTAGAAAATACGAAAGAAGATACGAAAGAAGGCCAAAGAGTTCCAATGGACCCCAGAATGTGATAAAGCATTCGAGACCCTAAAGGAGAAGTTCAACACAAAACCTATTTTGATATTTCCAAATTGGGAAAACGAATTTCACTTCCACATAGATGCTTCAAGTATTTCCTTGGGAGCCATCTTGGCATAACCAGGAGATGGAGCCATGGATCATCCTATCTATTTTGCAAGCAGGAATTTGTTGTAAGCTGAGAACAACCATACAACGACAGAAAGGGAGGGTTTAGCTATGATTTACTTTTTACAGAAGTTTATTCATTATTTGTCAGGTTCTCATTTTAAGTTATTTATTGATCATTCTGAATTAAAATATCTAGTCAACAAACTTGTGTTGGAAGGGAGAATTTTTTTATGGTTGCTATTGTTTCAGGAATTTTATTTTTAAGTGATCATTAAACCTGGAAGATGTAACGTAGGGCCTGATCACCTATCTAGATTAGAGTAAGGGGAAAGTGGCAGAGCAGTCGATGATCAACTCCCATATGCATACCTATTTCAGGCTGAGGCCATACCATAATACCTAAAATAAATAACATTCTTCTTAAGTACAGGACCCTACCCAAAAACAGACTCTGCAATCCAGAAATGACATATGGTGGTTAGAGAAGCAGACTATCAATTTATTGTAGGGAAATTGTATAAATTGGGACTAGATAGTATCCTCATGAGATGTGTCTTGCATCATGAAAGACAAGATATACTATGGGAATTCCACAGTGGAGTTGCAGGAGGTCATGTGGGAGGAAAGGCCATTGTGCAGAAAGTCCTCCAAGCTAGACTATGGTGGGCCATTCTCTTCAAGGATTCAAAGGCATATGATAGATCATGTGATGTTTGTCAAAGAGTGGGAAAGCCATCACAACGAGATGAATTTACACTTCAACCAGTTCGACCTTTACAATCATTTGAGAAGTGTGTGGTTGAATTCATTAGACCGATCGACCCCACATCTAAGCATTCAAAGGCTAGGTACATTATGACAAAAACTAACTACCTTACACGTTGGGTTAAGGTAGCAGTTGTTCAGGATTGTTTGAATACTGCTACTAGGTTCATTTTTGAAAATATTATCACTCGATTTGGATGTCTTAGGAGTCTGACCAATGATCATGGAGCTCATTTTATCAGTAGTACAATATCAAATCTTATGGCAGATTTCTTGATCCACTATCATAAAATTATCCCCTACCATCCAAAAGCCAATGGAACAGTAGAGGCGTTTAAAAAGATTCTGGAGAGAGGTTTAACAAAAGTTTTTTTGTGCAAACAAGGGATATTGGGATGAAAGAGTTCCAATAGTTTTATGGGCTTACAAGACAACCAAAAAGAAACTCCATAAATACACTCCATTTCAGCTAGTCTATGGGAAAGAGGTTTTGGTGCCTACATAATTCATTACTCCAAGTTTGTATATTGCATATATTACACACATGTCAGAGGATGAATCAGTTGCACAAAGTCTCATGGACTTACAAGAACTTGAAGAGACCAAGTTTTTAGAAGACTTCCATCAGACAGTTGAGAAAGCAAGGAAGAAATATTGGCATGGAAAACACATTAAGAATAAAGTATTTGTGCAAGGAGACAAGGTCCTACTTTATGACAATCGATACCATAAACATCTAGGCAATTTGCGCATGCATTGGTTGGGACCATTTATAGTTGTGGAGATACGAACTTATAGAGTAGTTAGACTTGCTCAACTTGATGATATGCTATGACCATGATGGGTGAATGGTGCTCGCTTGAAACCCTATATGTCTCAGAACTGAGCTAAAGGATTGTTGCTATGGTCTGAAGGACCATGTATAGTAGTTATATTTGAGGTTTTCTCCAATTTCTGTAAATTCTGTTAATAAAGTTGATGTGTACAGTGTGGCATCGCGACATGTAGTACATTTATTTTGTTGTCCAAGTGTTGTTTGATGCAGAAATGCTTACTCAGCAGTGTAGGATCAGAAGCATCAAGAACCTATTAATTATAGTCATTAATATGATGGGGACCCCTTTTGTGGTAAGAGGGAGCGAGAATTAGGATGCAATCTGAGTTCATGTGCCACACGAACCCAGTCCAGTCACAACCTTTATTACTACTACGGTACTACATATGAATTTGGTTAAGCCATAAAGCCACAATATGCGAAGATTCCATTGGTATTCATGTCAGGATTCTCATTTCGTAAAATGGTAAGGTCTGAAATCATCCACGTCCCTGTCCAACTTGCACAGTAAATGCCAGAATCACCAAAATAGGATTTACCCCATTAACGAGTCTCGTTGGACAACTAAGATCCAAGTTGCATCTATAGGGTAATGATGAATAATAGTTATTACTAAACTAGCTAGCTAAGCTCGAGTATAAGGCTCTGAGAACTCGTTGTAGGACACATTGTTTCCCAGAAATCACTTAGAGATTTACGAATTTTGAAGAGTGAGAAAGCTTGCATAATCCCTCGACCCTTAGTAGTGATCCCCAATCCTTGTTTCACCTACAGAATTTGCTGAGAGTTCAGACTCACAATGTCGAGAGCTATAGGGAGATGAAGCACTATTTCCAAGGATGCAGTACCAAATAAGCCCCGTGACCCCTCAGTCGAGGTCATGGGTGATCTCAAGGGGAAGGTGGAGAAAGTTAAGGTCCTCGACCTCAACTTAATAGACCAGGTATTTCTCCCACAGATGAACATAGACGTTTTCTAGAGTGTCTCAACATATGAGTTGGGAGGCATGCAGTTTGTGCCAAAGCTCAAATTCATCATTTTTTTCAATTCAACCATCATGAACCTCAGGGACTTACCAATGTTCGACACCACTGGTGAAGTTGTGAGTTGTATCAAGTTCCTGATCAACAGAGTGCATGACAGAAGTCTGCGGTTGGATAGGATTGTGAAGAAGAAAGGTCAGGAAGCAGGGGTAGGATCGAGTTCAGACCCAATGGTATAGAAGAAATAAGATCCGACATAGATGAACTCCAAAGAGGAGGAAGAGACAGAGCCAATAGAGCTCAAGAAAAGAACACCGTTGATGTTCCCGCAACTACTAGAGAAATCTATGTTGACAGGTAAGGATGTCAACGAAATCCTTAGTGCTACATTCATAACAGAGCCTATGGCCAAGAAAACCATGAAGGGGATCTTGCTAAGAAAGGTGCTGAACCCCCAACCCATTTCATCCACTATCCCCCACATTCGCTCAATGGTTCAAGTAGCCCCTATCATACATATCCAGGATGACCCTAAGCCTAACACCACTACATCCACCATCATCATTGAGCACCCTCCATCCCCACCACAACCCTAGTAGCCACCTCCAGAAATCGACATTCCACCCCAAACCACTGATCCATAACCCACGCAGCTCGATCCCCCAGAAATACCCAAGCAAAGACTAGAACTTCCTCATCCAAATCCAGAAGTACCTGAGCATAAGATACAACTAACTGGCCCAAACCCTGAATCCCAGGACCAACAGATCATACATTTTGTGCTGCATAACGACACTCCATCTTCAACTAAGATGCAAACGGTAGAAAATCCACAAGTCCGAAGTCCCCATCACACTTCCTCAACAACCAAGTTTGAGGGTGCCATGGGAAGTGAAACTTTGAAAGAGGAGGCACATAAAGAGGTGGAGATACCAGAGGTTCAGAAGGAACCTAAGACGAATTTAGAAAAAAGTGCCAAATCCCTGAATCCCAGGACCAACGGATCATACATTTTGTGCTGCATAAGGACACTCCATCTTCAACTAAGATGCAAACGGTAGAAAAGCCGCAAGTACGAAGTCCCCATCACACTTACTCAACAACCAAGTTTGAGGCTGCCATGGGAAGTGCAATTTTGAAAGAGGAGGCACGTAAACAGGTGGAGATACCAGAGGTTCAGAAGGAACCTAAGACAACTTTAGAAAAAAGGGCAAAGACAGTGCAGTAACAGATGGAGCTATTTCTCCAAAACCCTCAACAATGCATAGAGTTGTTGCAACTCTGTCTAGCCAGAACATAATTTCTAACACTCCTACCATCAACATTGAGTTTGAGGCTTGTGCCAAGACCATCTACAAGATAGGAGGAGGTAGAGAATCCCTTAGAGCAATCAACGACCAATGGAATTCTACTGCAGGTCTGAGCACCCAAGGATTCCACCCCTTATGTCGTCGTCCTTGCATAGTGGCCAACAACACAGCTAGTCAGAATGATAAGGGCCTCACTTGATCAACTGGAGCAGAGGCTCAAGCAGGCCAAAAGGTCTGTAGAGTTCGTAAGAGAGGAAGCGCTCCTTTCTCAAGCATGTAGAGAACAGGAAGAACATGCCAATATCTAGGTGGAGTACAAACTGGAAAGAGTTCACGAGAGACTTGTTGAAGCCTGGCCAGAAATACAAAAGGTCACACCCAAACTTCCAAAGTCTAGTTATGCAGGAGAGACTGAGGATCAGATCAAATTACTTCAAGGAGAATGGTCACAGTTGGCCATTCGTGCAGAGAATATAGAAGTGCAGTTGTGGGAGAGTTAGGAAGAAGTAGATAAACATCCTTGGAAGCTACAGGAATAGATGGAGAAAATAGTGCTAGAAGGAAACAATGCTCAAGCAAAACTACACAAGCGCACAACTGAGTGCACAAAGATATTATGAAAAATCATCTATTGGATGGGAATTATCGCTAGGCTCAACCTGAATCTAGAGGACGTGCGCGCATGAATATAGTTGTTGGATGAGGAAGTTGCGGTCATTATGGATCCACTAGAGCAAAAACAAAGTTCGAACAAATTCAACAAGTAGATAATGAGTTGAACGCTCTATTTGAGGTGCAATCCGTTGCCAAGAAGGAGCTGCGTGACTTTTGACCTGTCATTTAGATAGTGTATATGCAAATGCATCATGTGGATGTTGCAGTAGACTCTGAATGGAACTCTCTAGTCACATCCAAGTCCAAAGGATGTATTATAGATGTGACCCAATAGTTCATCACTGAGGCCTCACTAATTTCTAGGAAATGGGAGGATAAAGTTGGGAGTTTCCATGAAGTCAGGAAGAGGGCCTTAGATTTGGTCCTAGAGTTGGGCCCTTCGTTTGAAGAGGTAGAGAAAGAGAAAGATAAATAATAAGAGGAAAGGAAAGAGAAAAATGAGGACAAGGGAAAGCAACAATTACTCGTAGAAGCTGTGAAAGAGCCAAGTACTTGACTCGAGGGTGAGTTAAGGCTTGTAGTCGAAGCCTATTGGGCCCTTTGTTTTTGGATTTGAAGCCAAGCAAGAAGGATTACATTCCCTGTTTTGGTTTATCATGAATTTTGCAAGCTACATAAGAAGTTGGATAGTGGAGCGAGGAAAAGTAACAGAAATCGGTTGCGGAAAAGGACAGTGCAACTCCAACAAGGAAAAAGCAGTTGAAACAAAACAAGAAAGCATGATATTCCAAAGTTAGACCATCCCAATCAGCTAAGATATATGGGATGTATACGATTGTAAAAGGGTTCTCGGGTTCCCTTTCATCTCTGGGTTCTTCTTCTTGATATGTTAAGTTTTGTTGTTGTTAAGCAATTATTGTACATGTAATCTATATTTGATTCTGGGTAGATAGAGCTCTGCTACATGCGTCCAGAGCTAGAGGTCTATAAAAGAGTACTAACTTGTGTCTTTGAGGTTGCATATGAGAGTTTTGATGTTAATATACGAAGAAGGACCCGAATTTTTGAAATATGATGTGTCATATTGTGTGTATGATTATGCATTGTATATTTACAGTACTTCTTTATGCTTGATAAGCTCAATATGATGTCTCTGCGTATAAATGATTTTCACAACTTAAGTATCTTCAGTTCCTAGGTGTATGAGCTCAATTCTGTTCTATAGTTAGCCTATCCTGTGCAATATCATGGTGAATATTGAAGGTTTTGGGAACCCACCAAAGTATTCTCCTTTCCCTTCCCTATCCTTCTGTCCTGATTGCGCTTCAGGTGAGACCTTCAGAGGAGATGAAAATTCCAACGTTCTAGACTACTCGGTACCTTTTGTTGGTAACTTGAGAAGGACCCTGGTCTGATCAATTCCATGCCAATAGACAAGACCCTAGATGTGTTCTAGGTCCCCCAGATGTGTTTTGGGGAAACCTGGTCTTTGACCAGGTAGATCTTGGTGTAATGCCAAGATGTGTTGATGTGTGATCCTATTCCTCTCTCCTGGGATGGTCCATGATACCTAGGAGTGCCTATGAAGATGGACATGACCACATTGTTGATGGAACCCCTTATGCAGTGATGATAAAGTTTATGGGTCATTATGATACTCACGTGGACATGTTTTTCCATTATGGACCCCCCCTTGAGTTTTTCTTAAAAGGTAACCCCTTGTTGTTTTATGTGATTGAGGTTTTATTTATGTGATTTGTGTTTTATGTGTTTAGGGTTTATATAATTAATATTAATATTATTTGACATTTTGATTATTATTTATATTAATTAAATGTCAATATTTAATCATAATTTTAAATTTCCCTAACCCCTCTCCCTAAATATAAATAAGACCCTACCCTCTAGAATTATATTACACTCACACTCACTCACTCATCACTCTCCTATTTGTTGCAGCCACATCAGTTGTTCTCTCTTGATGATGGTGCGACCTCCTTTTGGACTATCTTTTCAGATTTGAGTTTTGTTTTTTTGGTGCGTCCTCTGCATTTGATGTAACAATTTTATATTTTATTTTTGTTTGTTGGTGCGGACCCTATATTTGATGTAACCATTTTAGATCTAAGTTTTTTTGGTGCAACCTCTCCATTTGATGTAACAGTTTCAGATATGAGTTTGTTGGTGCAGCCTCCCCATTCGGTGTAACAGTTTTAGATCTGAGTTTTGTATTAGTCTTGGTATTGGTTGGAGTGTTTATCCAGTGTTGCTTTATTTTTAGTTATGGAGGGTGTGATATATATGAATTGTTTGTTATGGAGGGTTTGCTTGTTTGATATGGAGAGTTTTGTCGTTTTGGTTTTTGGAGTTCTTGTTATCCCTTCTTGTGGTGTACTTGGTTTTGTTTTATCGGCTATGGTAAATACCTTGTTGTCCCTTCTTGTGGAGTACTTGTTTCAATTGTCTTGTGATGGTATATTACCTTTTGTTGCAGTTGTCTTGTAAAAGGGTTCTTGGTTTCCCTCTCAACTCTGGGTTCTTGTTCTTGATATGTTAAGAAATTATTTTACATGTAAGCTGTATTTGGTTCTGGGTAGATAGAGCTCTATGACATGAGTCCATAGCCAAATCTCTATAAAAAAGAACTAAATTGTATCTCTGAGGTTGTATATGAGAGTTCTGATGTTAATATATGAAGAAGAAACTGAAGTTTTGAAATATAATGTGGCATACTGTGTTTATGATTATGCATTGTATCTTTACATTACTTCTTTATGCTTGATAATCTCAATATGATGTCTCTGCATATAAATTCTTTTTGCAACTTAATTATCTTCAATTCCTAGGTGTATGAGCTCAGATATGTTATGTAGTTATCATTTCTTGTGCAAGATCATGGTGAATCTTGAAGGTTATGGAAACCCACCCAAGTATTATCCTTCCCTTCCCTATCCTTTTGTCTTGGTTGTGATTCGGGTGAGAATTCTTCTCTTTGAAGGAGATAAAAATGCTAGTGCTCTAGACTACTCAGTACCTTTTGTGGGTAACCTGAGAAGGACCCTGGTCTAATCAATTCCGCGCCAACAAAATGGTTCCCTTGTCGGGACCCGTGTTAGAAGGGAACCTATATGGAAAATGCTTCCATGGATTCACAGATCATTCACCAATGGTGGGAGAGAACTTGTGACGCATTTATATGGAAAGAAGTAGAGATGAGAGAAAAATCTATGAGAGATACATAGGAGGTAGTCTTTTACTCAGAAATATCGAGTGACCATTAAGAGATATTATAGGTTAAGCTCCCGGAAGAACTTTTCCACTAGATAGATAGGCTCCAAGAAGATCTAGGATTCAAAGAACGAGTCAAGAGGACCTGTACTTGGGATACATAAAAGACTGTAGCACTTCATCAGATGGATTGCCCAGTCACGCGAGAAATTGATTTTTGGGTCACTACCACATTAGAAGGATACATTATTGAGTTTGCAGTTGAGAATCACCAATCATTTTCACGAGTAGAAATGGATTTCAATAAAGAAGCAAGGGGAAGACTTTTGAGAGAAATCCCCCTTTGGATTAAGGTTTTCTTGATGGAAGAGAGGATGCTAACTATTCCCCTGACCGAGATCGAAGCGTAAACACCCTCGCTCGGGGTAGGGCGAGTTTGGGGTGGAGTCATGGCCTGAGAGAGGGGAGAGGGTTCTTTGAAAAATGGGGGAAACAACAATAAAAGGACTCAAGATATGAGCGAGCCTTGAAAAGAGACACCATAGTTGAGAAGTGGTGGTACGGTAAGATAAAGAAAGCAGAAAAATAATCTGAGAAGTTGTGGAAAGAAGTCAAACTAGGAGAAGTAGAGGAAGGACAAATGGAATATTTGCAGAACATGAGAAGACAGGAAAGACTGGCCAGTTAAATATTAAGTGAGAGACAAGCCCAGACAGAAACAAGTCCCCAAGAGGGTGGAAAATAAAGAGAAGGTCTAGAGGAAATGAAGAAGGAAGCTGCCATGAATCTTGAAGAGGAAAGAGAAGATTATGCCTCGATGCCAGAAAAGATTAGGAATCCAACTGAAGAGACCACTCCAGAGGAAGAGAATGAGACCCCCCAGATCAAAGAAACCCACCCTGAAGCTAGTTGCACCAACCCTGAATCACCCATACCCCAAGTGTCTTCTATAAAAGTGGTAAATTTGATACTGCCTTCTTATGCTAATTTTATTCTGGTATAGCTAGTTAGTCATTCAAAACTAGGAAGAGCGAGTACAGAGAGGATATTAGGATCCCTCGGTAGGTCGCAAACAGGACTGTTAGGTTTTATTTTGATAGGAACAGTAAGATCACCAATGGATGGTAACGTGGGAGGTTCGATTTATCGAAACCCAAAATTCTAGGGTAAAGGAGGTGAAGATGTTGAGAAACATTGGTTCTTGTGTGAAGAAATGTGGAGTTCCATAGGGACTCTGGATGCAAATAAATTGGTCGAGTTCCAAACTACCTTGAGAGGTCGTGCTCTCAAATGGTACATGAATATTATTGATCCAAGAGTTTCGGGAATGAAAGGTCATGCATTCACACTTGACCAGGTATGGACAAGTTTCATATCAGAGTTTAAGCTACCTCAGTAAGAACAACAAGCTCTATTTGAGTTGCACGAGATTCAACAAAGGGAAGGTGAATCAACCTCGAAATATATCCAGAAATTTAAGTATTCTATAGGGAAGTTAGCGCATCCAATTCGTGAGGAACATCAAATAGAATCGTATATTCAGTGATTGCTACCTCTGACATGGATTTTATTAATGCAACAACAGGTAGCCACTTTGACAGATTCCTTGGAGAAATCAATTAAGATTGAAGCCACAGAAGGGTATTCACGGATCCTGAAAGTGAACAAAACCCCAACAGGTGCAAATTTGGTGCAACTACAAGGGTAAATATTAGCGCTTACAAAAAAAAATTAAGAATTGACAATACCTATACCAGGATGACCGCAGGTATGGTGTACCGGATGTTACACAAAAGGGCATCTGGTGAATGAATATCCATGAATGAGGGGAATGGTACCTCCTCAGAATCCGATGGGACCCTCACCAGGACCCACGAGAGGATTTGTGCAAGTATCTACAAATTTACCATTCCATAACCCCACCCATATCATGCTTTTCCACGTAGCCAAGTAGCATCATCAGTCGAGTATTGCAAGATTTTTCGAATCGATGGGAATGGGCCAAGACAGTGGCCCATTATTCACAAGTATTCAACAGTACCAAATACTATACATTGTGCATTTTTCACATCTACCACACATACTACCAATCAATGTAGAGCGTTGGATGCACTTGCAGACAGGTTGGATCGAACAACATTCAGGGTGAATGAAACCCCTCAGGGACCAGGAAGAGGTCGAGGAGGTGGAGCCAAAGGAGACTTTAGAGGAGGAATAACTAGGGGAAGAGGACCAAGTAGATGCTACAACTATGATGAGCAAGTCCATATGGCTAGATACTGACCTCATCTGAGGCAACCATGGTGCTCTCATTGCAGAACCAATGAGCACACAACTGAAGACTTCCCAGATCTAATTGCAAAATGGAAAGATCAAGTACGTCAACGAGGAACTAACCTCATCAGTTCAAAGATCAAGAGAGAGAGTTATTAGGGGACAACTTCCCAACCTTAATATCGTCACTCGAGGAGAGGCAAAGACTGGCATTGATGTTTATAATTTACTTCAAATTCAGAAAGTAACACCTAAGGAAGATAGGTATGATCTTCTGAAACATAAGTTATTCTTTAAAAATGCCATAGAATTATTTTAGAATATCCCTATCCCTGATATGCAAGAGAAACCCCCTCACCCTGTGGTTTACCCTAAGATTGCGCAAATCCATGATTCACCCCTTGCACCCAGAAACCCTATAGTCACAATGAGACAACCTGAGCAACCACAAAAAGTAGTCGACCTTTGGTTTCATTTATTTTCTGATATTCTTGGGAACGACTAGTTAACAGAAAAGTTGTGCAATGCGCTATACCTATTTCTAGGGAATGGAGAATCCACAGAAGTAAGAATAAGGAATAATCATCCCGAGAAGAATACTCAGAGAGTGCAAAGAAGAAAAGTACGAACTGGAAAAGAATTCAGATTAGTAGCCCAACTAACTTTGAGATTAAGGATGTTATGTTAGACCTAGGATCTGACGTTAACATACTGCTTAAAAAGACTTGGGAAGCCTTAGGAAAATCCTATTTGACATATTTCCCAATCTAGCTAAGAATGGCCAATCAATATTGTATTTTCCCAATAGGAAGACTAGAGAATGTGGAAATAGATGTTGCAGGAGTGAAGAATATAGTTGATTTTGAGGTGATCAAAATCATGGGGGATAAGGACCATTATATTTCCCTACTTGGTATTGATTGGGCCTATGAAAAATATGTAGTGATTGACATAAAGAAATACACTATGACATTTGAGACAGACGAAATTAAAGTAGTTCAACCCTTGGATTCATATGTAGGCCCTCAATACGTGGAACCAACGAACAACAATATGGAGGGAGAAGAATTGGATCGGTTGTACATTGTAACAATAGGAACAAGAGAAGATTACATAAATCCTAGTGATGATGGATCAATAAGTTGGAGGAGTATACAATTAGCGGACGAAATTTTAGAACTAGCGTTTGATAGTTGGAATCAACACTCATAAGAAATATTTTCAAGAAGATGCACAACTGTCAGATCAATTAGATGGGTTGGAATCGAGGTCAGAAAAAAACCCAATATATGATGGTACCTTAGGAATTGACCATTTTCTTCTCAACATGGAAGAAAAGGTGGTGGAGGATCAAAGAATCTCAGTACCTGATTTATCCCTCCAAGACACCCCTTCCAGATGGTGGGCCAATCACAAAGCCTTACTAAAAAATTGGGATGATGTGAAGCAAGCTATCAAATCTAGATTTCAAGATAAGGAGTAGCTGGAATCAGAGATGCAAATAGATTTCCATGTTGCATAACTGTTTAATGGAGAGTCTGATCCTAAATCACATATTGAACAATGCATGACACAGTGGCAAGTTACGGAAATACCATCTCGCTTCTGGGTTCAATTATTTCCCTAATCACTAGGTCCAATCCCAAAATATTGGTTTATGCATGAAGAAACCATAAGACAAGCCAACGACTAGAAAATGTTGGCAGATCACTTTTGCAAGGAAATCTCGTTTACAAGTAAGTACCCTGAGCTTGAAGTAGTCCTGCAAAGAATCAAAGAATTTCTTTTTACATAAATTATTAAACAAAGATTAGAACTAGTGGTATGTGAAAAGCATAGCGAAGAAATTCAGACTAATATTCACCTAAAATTGGACAAGAGACCTATAGAATTCAATAATATTGAGAAGGATTTGGAAATCCCGGATGAGTTAGAAGAATTGAGGAACTTATCCATTAAAGAGACAGAAGGGAGCATAGAAGTCCAAAACATCATACCCAGTCAGACTAATAGTTCTTACAATCACCCATTGAAGTTGTGCAAAGTCGATATAGGGACCAAAGAGCAACCTATTATAGCTAGGGTGGGAGATTACTGGGATGACCAAACTAGTCAAGAAATGCATAGTTTGTTGCAAGAATATGAGGATTTGTTCCCAAAGACATTTTCAGAGTTAAAAGGGATTAAAGGAGTTATGGGAGAGATGAAATATGAATTAAAACTAGGATATAAGCCTATGATGAATAGACCATATTTCCTTAACCCCAGAGTGAAAGAGAAGGTTAAGAGGGAAATAAACAAGATGTTGGAAGCTAGACTTATTTTTGTAGTGGAAGAAGTAGAATGGGTCAACCCAATAGCCATCCAGAGAAAGAAAGGTATAGAGGATATTAGGGTCTGTGTAGAATATATAATCCTTAACTCTTCTTGTGTGCATGACCCTTTTCCAACACCTTTTACTAATGTGGTACTAGAACAGTTTGTGGGGAAAGAATCTTACTCATTTATAGATGGATTTTCAAGGTATCACTAAGTAAGTATTTTTGAAGAGGAAAAAAGGAAGACCACATTCATAACATAATGGGGGTCATTTTCATACAATGTGATTCCATTCGGCCTAAACAACGCCCCTGTCATTTTGTACAGGATTGTAATAGCATCTTTTCTAGAATTTATTCACAAGTTTATAAAAGTTTATATGGATGATTGGATGGTATATAGTATGCTCAAGGAACACGTAGCGCTACTACGTTTGATGTTTGATAGATGTAGGGAATTGTAGGTATCGTTGAACCTCAAAAAGTGTATCTTCTTTGTGCCACATGGAAATTTGTTGGGACACATAGTATGCCGAGAGGGAGTACTGGTAGACCCAACCAAAGTCGCGGTTATTGTGATTATGCCTCCACCTACGAGTGCTAAGTAGTTGCACTCCATGGTAGGGAACACATCATACTATCCCAGGTTTATTAGAAGATATGAAAATATCACTACACCTTTGGAAAATCTACTAAACAAGGCCGAAGAGTTCCAATGGACCCCAGAATGTGATAAAGCGTTCAAGACCCTAAACAAGAAGCTCAACAAAAAACCTATTTGGATATTTCCAAATTGGGAAAATGAATTTCACGTTCATGTAGATGCTTCAGGTATTTCCTTGGGAGCCATCTTAGCATAACCAGGAGATGGAGCCATGGATCATCCTATCTATTTTTCGATAAGGAAGTTGTTGCAAGTTGAGCGCAACTATACAACTACAGAAAGGGAGGGTTTAGCTATTATTTACACTTTGCAGAAGTTTATTCATTATTTGTTAGGTTCTCATTTTAAGTTATTTATTGATCATTCTACATTAAAATATCTAGTCAACAAACTTGTGTTGGAAGGGAGAATTTGTTGATGGTTGCTATTGTTTCATAAATTTTCTTTTGATGTGATCATTAATCCTGGAAGATGTAATGTAGGGCCTGATCACCTATCTAGATTAGAGTAAGGGGAAAGTGGTGGAGAATTCGATGATCATCTCCCATATGTAGACCTATTTCGGGTTGAGGCCATACCAGAATACCTGGAAGACATAACATTCTTCTTAAGTACGTGAGCCTGCCCAGAAACATACTCCGTAATCTAGAAATGACATATGGTGGTTAGAGAAGTGGACTATCAATTTATTGAAGGGAAATTGTATAAATTGGGACCTTGGATCATGAAAGAAAACATATACTGTGGGAATGCCACATTGGAGTTGTAGGAGATCATGTGGGAGGAAATTAAACTGTGTAGAAAGACCTCCAATATGGACTATGGTGGGCCATGCTCTTCAAGGATTCAAAGGAATATGATATATCATGCGATGTTTGTCAAAGAGTGGGTAAGCCATCACAATGAGATGAATTTCCACTTCAACCAGTTAGATCCTTATAATAATTTGAGAAGTGGGTGGTTGACTTCATTAGACCGATCAACCCCACATCTAAAAATTCAAAGGCTAGGTACATTATTACCACAACTAACTACCTTACACATTGGGTTGAGGTAGTAGTTGTTCAATATTGTTCAACCAATACTACTGCTAGTTTCATTTTTGAAAATATTATCACTCGGTTAGGATGTCCTAGGATTCTGACCAATGATCATGGAGCTCATTTTATCAGTAGTACAATAGAAAAGCTTATGGCAGAGTTATTGATCCAACATCATAAAAGTAGCCCCTACCATCCGCAAGCCAATGGAATAGTAGAGATGTTTAACAAGATTCTTGAGAGAGGGTTAACGAAGGTTTGCTGTGCAAACAAGGAATATTGGGATGATAGAGTTCCAATAGTTTTATGGGATTACAGAACAACCACAAAGAAACTCCATAAATACACTCCATTTGAGCTAGTCTATGGGAAAGAGGTTGTGGTGCCTACATAATTCATTACTCCAAGTTTGTATATTACATAGATTACACACATGTCAGAGGATGAATCAATTGCGCAGAGGCTCATGGACTTACAAGAACTCGAAGAGACTAGGTTTTTAACAGACTTCCATCAGACAGTTGAGAAAGAAAGGAAGAAATATTGGTATGAAATACATATTAAGACTAAAGTATTTGCACAAAGAGACAAGGTCCTACTTTATGACAATCGATACCATAAACATCCAGGCAAGTTGCACATGCATTGGTTGAGGCCATTTATAGTTTCGGAGATATGACCTTCTGGAGCAGTCAGACTTGCTTAATTGGATGATATGATGTGACCATGATGGATGAATGACACTCCCGTGAAACCCTATGTCTTAGAACGAAGCTAAAGGATTGTTTCTATGGTCTAAAGGAGCATGTATAGTAGTTAGATTTGAGGTTTTCTTCAATTTCTGTAAATTCAGTTAATAAATTTGATGTGTACAGTGTTGCGTTGTGACATGTAGTACATTTATTTTGTCGTCCAAGTGTTGTTTGATGTAGAAATGATTACTCAACAACGTAGGATCAGAAGCATCAAGAACCTATTAGTGATAGTCATTAATATGATAGGGACCCCTTTTGTGGTCATAGGGAGAGAAAATATGGATGCAATCTGAGTCCATGTGCCACACGAACCCAATCCAGTCACAACCTTTATTACTACTATGGTACTACGTATGAATTCGGTTAAGCCATAAAGCCCTGATACATGAAGATTCCATCGGTATTCTCATTGGGATTCTCATTCTGTAAAACTATAAGGTCTGAAATCATCCACGTCCCTATCCAACTTGCACAGTAAATGCCAGAATCGACCAATAGGATTTAACCCATTAACGAGTCCCATCGGACAACTCAGATCCAAGTTGCGTCTATAGGGTAATGATGAATAATAGTTATTACTAAACTTGATAGCCAAGACTGAGTATAAGGCTCTGAGAACTCATTGTAGGACACATTGCTTCCTAGAAAGCACTTAGAGATTTATGAATTCTAAAGAGTGAGCAAGCCTGCATAATCCCTCAACCCTTAGTAGTGATCCCCAATCCTTGTTTCACCTGCAGAATTTGCTGAGAGTTCAAACTCACAATGTCGAGAGCTATAGGGAGCCGAAGTTCCATTTCCAAGGATGTAGTACCAAATGAACCCTACGACCCCTGAGTCGAGGTCGTGGGTGATCTCAAGGGGAAGGTGGAGCAAGTTAAGGTCCTCGACCTCGACTTAACAGACTAGGTCTTGTTCCCATAGATGAACATATAAGTTTTCTAGAGTGTCGCTCCATAAGAGTTGGGAGGCAAGTAGTTTTTTCCAAAGTTCGAATTCATCATTTTTTTCAATTCAACCATCATGAACCTCAGGGACTTACCAGTGTTCGACACCACTGAAAAAGTTTCGAGTTGTACCAAGTTCCTGATCAACAGGGTGCATGACAAAAGTCTATGGTTGGATAGGATATATCCAATCCATGCAGAAGACATCCAACATCTTACTGGACTTTCCCTTAAGGGTGAGGATGTGTCCAAAGGGTTCAAGTGTCCCAACAAGCATAAAACGAAGAAGGGTTAGCCCAACCTATATGAAAGGTTTCACACACACAAGGGCGGGGGGGTGCATACCCAAGATCGACCCCATACTACCTGATACGGTCAGGACTGGTTGCTACATCATAGCTAACAAAGTTGTGAGGTACTACTACAAGGGAGAATGCACACTAGATTCTTTATCAGTGGTGGATTGTTGCGCCAATGGCATTGTCCTCAAATGGTGCATCTACCTGTTAGAGGAACTCCTTGTGGCCTACGAGGAAGACCAGGAGATAGGTTGTACTTTGACCTATTGATACTTGTTTCTTGCATTTCCAATGCTCAAGTGGAAGCCACTTGTAGGAAGACCATTGGTGATAGCAGATAAGGGGTGCTTAGTGAAAATGTTTGAGCCCTGGAATTCAAGGGAAGACTCAGATAACACCGCCTTCAACAACATGATATTCTCCAAGTGGAACAATGGAATAATTGACGCAACATAGAGGTTGCGCATTCCACAAGAGATGCTTAACTATAATTCGTGGAACATAGCATTCAACATGAAATGACATCATACATTTTTGTGGCCGAGGTATGCCAAGAGGGAGGAATTCCACTCGCGGATGCTATCATTCTATTTGGATGAAGAGGCCTTCGACAAGGAGGTGATGTTGTGGCTTGGAGTCAAACACAACCCATGCAAGTCGGGGATGCACTATGTTTTTCCCACTGATATGCTGAAGAAGAGAGGTCAGGAAGCAGGGATAGGATCAAGTTTCGGCCCAGTGGTATATAATAAATAAGCTTCGGCACAAACAAATTTTGAAGAGGAGGAAGAGACAGAGCCACTAGAGCACAAGAAAATAACATCATTGATGTTCCCGCAACTGTTGGAGAAATCTATTTTGATAGGTAAGGATGTCAATGAAATACTTAGTGTTTCATTCATCACAGAGCTCATGGCTAAGAAAACCACAATGAGGATCTCGCCAAGAAAGGTTCTGAACCCCCAACCCATTTCATCCACCATCCTCCGCACTTGTTCAATGGTTTGAGTATCCCCTATCATACATATCCAGGATGACCCTGATACTGACACCACTCCATTCACCATCATCATTGAGCACCCTCCCATCCCCACCACAACCCCAATATCCACCTCCAGAAACTAAGAGTCCACCCCAAACCACTGATTTAGGACCCATGTAGCTCGATCCCCCATAAATACCCAAGTAGAGACCAGAACTTCCTGATTGAAGTCCAAAAGTACCTGACCATAAGCTAAAACTAACTGGCTTGAACCCTGAATACCAGAACCAATAGACCATACATTTTGTGTCGCATAAGGACACTCCATCTTCAACTAATATGCAAATGGTAGAAAAGTTGCAAGTTCGAAGTCCCCATCACACTTCCCCAGCGACCAAGGTTGACAGTGCCATGGGAAGTGAAACTATGAAAGCAGAGGCACATAAAGAGGCAGAGATACCAGAGGTTCAAAAGGAACCTGAGATGACTTTAGAAAAAAGTGCAAAGTCAGCATAGGAATAGATGGAGCTATTTCTCCAAAACCCTCAACAGTGCGCAGAGTTGTTGCAACTCTGCTTGGCCAGAATAGAAGTTCTAACGCTCCTTCCATCAACATTGAGTTTGAGGCTTGTGCCAAGACCATATACAGGAGAGGTGGAAGTAGAGACTCCCTCAGAGCACTCAATGACCAATGGACTTCCACTGTAGGTTTGAGTACCTAGGGATGCCACCCCTTCTTTCGCTGACCTTGCATAGTATCTATCAACGCAGCTAGTCAAAATGATTAGAGCCTCACTTGATAAACTAGAGCAGAGGCTCGAGCAGGCCGAAAGTTCTGCAGAGTTCGTAAGAGAGGAATCACTCCTTACTCAAGCGTGCAGAAAAAAGGAAGAACATGCCAATATCTAGGTGGAGTACAAATTTGAAAGAGTTCAGGAGAGGCTTGTTGAAGCCTAGCCGGAAATATGAAAGGTCACACCCCATCTTCCATAATCCAATGATGTAAGAGAGCTTGAGCATCAGATCAAATTAATCCAAGGAGCATTGTCATAGTTGTTCATTCACATAGAGAATCTAGAAGTGCAGTTGCGGCAAATTCAACAAGAAGCAGAGCAACACCCTCAGAAGATGCAGGAGTAGATGGAGAAAATAGTGCTAGAAGGCAACAATGCTCGAGCAACACTACAGAAGCACATAATTGAGTGCACAAAGATATTCTAAAAAGTCAGCTATTGGATGGGAATTATCACTAGGCTCAACCAAAATCTAGAGGATGTGCATGCACGAATAAAGTTGTTGAATGAGGAATTTTTGGTCACTATGGATCCACTAGAGAAACAACAGAAGTTCGATCAAATTCAACAAGAAAATAATAAGTTGAAGGCTCTATTTGAGGTGCAATTCGTTGCCAAGAAGGAGATGCGTGACTTTCGACCTATCATTCAGATAGTGTATATGCAAATGCATCAGGTGGATTCTACAATAGAATCTGAATGGAACTCTCTAGTCGCATCCAATCCCAAAGAATGTATCATATATGTGACCCAACAGTTCATCATCTAGGCCTCACTAATTTCCAGGAAATGGGAGGATAAAGTTGGGAGTTTCCAAGAAGTTAGGAAGATTGCCTTAGATTTGGTCCCAGAGTTGGGCCCTTCATTTGAAGAGGTAGAGAGAGAGAAAGAGCAATAAGAAGAGGAAAGGAAAGAGGAAAAGGAGGACAAGGGAAAGCAACAATTACTCCTAGAAGTTGTGAAAGAGCCAAGTACTTGACTCGAGGGTGATTCAAGTCTTGTGGTCGAAGCCTATTGGGCCCTTCATTTTCGGATTTGAAGCCAAGCAAGAAGGATTACATTCCTTGTTTTGGTTTAGCATGAATTGTGCAAGCTACAGAAGAAGCAAGACAGTGGAGCAAGGAAAAGTAACATAAATCGGTTGTAGAAAACGACAACGCAACTCCAACAAGGCAAAAGCAGTTGAAACAGAGAAAGAAAGCATGCGAGTCCAAATTCATAAGATCCCAATCAACTAAGATATATGGGATGTATATGATTGTAAAAGGGTTCTCGGGGTCCCTTTCATCTCTGGGTTCTTGTTCTTGATATGTTAATTTTTTTTGTTGTTAATAAATTATTGTACATGTAATATGTATTTGATTTTGGGTAGATAGAGATTTGTGACATGTGTTTGGAGCCAGAGGTCTGTAAAAGAGTACTAACATGTATCTTTGAGGTTGTATATGAGAGTTATGATGTTAATATACGAAGAAGGACCCGAAGTTTTGAAATATGATGTGTCATATTGTGTTTATGATTATGCATTGTATATTTACAGTACTTCTTTATGCTTGATAAGCTCAATATGATGTCTTTGCATATAAATGATTTTCACAACTTAAGTATATTTAGTTCCTGGGTGTGAGCTCAGATATTTTCTGTTGTTATCCTTTCCTGCGCAAGATCATGGTGAATATTGAAGGTTCTGGGAACCCACCAATTATTCTCCTTTCCCTTGCTTATCCTTTTGTCTTGGTTGCACTTTGGGTTAGACTTCTTCTCTTCGAAGGAGATGAAAATGCCAGTGCGGTACCTTTTGTTGGTAACCTGAGAAGGACCCTAGTCTAATCAATTCCTCGCCAACAGATAAGACCCTAGATGTGTTCTAGGTCCCCTAGATGTGTTCTGGGGAAACCTGGTCTTTGACCAGGTAGATCTTGGTGTAATACCAAGATGTGTTGATGTGTGATCCTCTTCCTCTCTCCCGGGATGGTCCATGAGACCTAGGAGTGCCTATGAAGATGGACATGACCACATTGTTGATGGAACCCCTTATGCAGTGATGATAAAGTTTATGGGTCATTATGAGACTCATGTGGACATGTTTTTCCATTATGGACCCCCCCTTGAATTTGTCTTAAAAGGTTCCCCCTTTTTGTTTTATGTTATTGAGGTTTTATTTATGTGATTTGTGTTTTATATGTGTTTAGGGTTTTTATAATTAATATTAATTGACATTTTAATTATTATTTATATTAATTAAATGTCAGTATTTAATTATAATTTTAAATTTCCCTAACCCCTCTCCCTAACTATAAATAAGAGCCTACCCTCTAGCATTCTATTACACTCACAGTCACTCACTCATCACTCTCCTATTTGTTGTAGGCACATCAGTTGTTCTCTCTTGATGATGGTGCGACCTCATTTTTGGACTATCTTTTCAGATATGAGTTTTGTTTTGTTGGTGCGTCCTCTCCATTTGATGTAAGAATTTTAGATTTGATTTTTGTTTGTTGGTGCAACCTCTCTATTTGATGTAACCATTTTAGATCTGAGTTTTGTTGGTGCAACCTCTCCATTTGATGTAACAGTTTCATATTTGAGTTTGTTGGTGCAGCCTCCCCATTGGGTGTAACAATTTCATATCTGAGTTTTGTATTGGTCTTGGTATTGGTTGGAGTGTTTATCCAGTGTTGCTTTCTTTTTAGTTATGGAGGTTTTGATATATATGTATTGTTTATTATGGAGGGTTTTCTTGTTTGATATGGAGAGTTTTATTGTCTCAGTTTTTGGAGTTCTTCCTATCCCTTCTTGTGGGGTACCTGGTTTTGTTTTATCAGCTATGGTAAATACCTTGTTGTATCTTCTTGTGGAGACCTTGTTGCAGTTGTATTTTGATGGTCTATACCTTGGAAAAATTGTTCCTAATTCCTTATGCCAGAGATCAAACCCTAGAGGTTTGATCCATGAACCTAAAACTATTTCTGAGCATATTATAAAAAATTTCATCCACACATGTGACAAGTACATCTTTCTTAGATCAGGAGGTAAGCTTGAGGTTTGTATTTTCAGTCATAATTTTTTTTTATACTTAGAATTTAATTTAGATCTATTTGTTTATTTTCTCATATATGTCTATCTTGTGAACAAAAAAATAAAACGACATTATTTTTTTCTATTTTTCCCTAATTCCAACAATTTTCCTATGACATTGACCAAGGGCACACTACTCTAGGAAGCCTCCTCACACCTTCTTGTGGCAATTCTTCTTTCTATTCTTATCCTATACCAAAAATCACTAAGAAACACAATGTCTGGAATCATACTAAGCTCTCTATTACTAAGCTCTTGTTATGGAAACTATGTGATATGGCACTCAAAGCATAACTTGTATCTATAGCTTATTGAACTCACTATGAAGCTTTTGTATGATTAGAGTGGTATCATTATTAGGAAGATACAATATGAAGATTAAGACTAATTGGCTTATTACTTGTATTATACCAATCTTATTGAGGCGATGACATCAACTATTAACTATAAGCTAATCCATATTGAATCTAATCACATTGATTATGGATATTGTGTGTTCAATTTAGACTAACATGACATGTCTAATTCAGACAAGTACTGTGATTTGAATAAATTTTTAACATGACTAATAAGTATTGATCTTATTTGTTTAACTATGCTTCTACTAGTATGATTACATACTTATATATATGATTTCCATTGCTTATGATGAACCTATTTATATGGTGAGTAATACAAGCCCATTCTTTATCTATGATAGTATCATTACCCTTATAACTATAACATGTAAGAGATTACGATAATAAGGTAACCATTACTTATGCATGGACTAGTAATACTTGTATAACCTTATTTACTCCTATTATGTGATGTATGTACCTGATGAGTGCAATGAATATGGAATAAAGGGGCATTCACATTACCACATATAGGTGAATGGAAATAATCTTACATCATATGTGTACAAATTTCCTTGTATCTCATATGTAGAAACACAAGTAAATCCCAGGAATCACTTCTATTACCATAAGTTGATAGGTATGAATATGGTATGATCACAACAATATGAGTTCCATATTCTTGAATAGGGATAGATCATTAAATGTATATATAAAGGGAATATATTATGTGAAATAAGCATGTCATATATAACTGATATGGAACCAATGTAAGATGTAAGTGATATGTTGAACCTTAGGTATTATGTGTAATTATTCATATAGGTAAGATTGTATTACACGACTTTCACTGTAATTACCTAATATTGGTACAACTATAATACAAAGAAGTGTGTAATCTCCATAGTAATAACCATAACTAAGCTATCCTAATAAGAAGTGATTACTATCGTATTCAACGTATAGGTTGTGTATACCGGTACATATCACATGTTCATATTGATTACTATTATTTCCAGCTTAAGTATAGTACAAGCTTTACTATTAACGTGTGTAATTGATTACGAATAAACACATAGGGTTAAGCTCAACACCACATATAAGCTTATCACATTGTTATGATATGAAATTTGTGAAGTAATACCATGGAAAATTATGATCTTATATCAAGTAATCACATATGAGCAAATTATATATATAGGCTTCATTACCTTATCATAGGTAACTAGTAGAGATAATGGTATAAGTACTATCATGTTCATTAAGCTGATATAACAAGGGTAACATAACACATGTATGGGCTTATCATATGTATTATTCCATATTCAATGATTACATCTATTTGTGTTAGTATCACTAAACAAGTTATTCACTATATACCCTTATTAGGATGATACAAGGGAATTACTTCATTTTAAAATTTTCTAGTTGCAAAATTTAAAAATATTAAAAAAATAAAAATAAATTGACATATTTTTTTTAAATACCTTCATGACGTCGGAATTGTGATGTATGGTAACATCACTCCCATGGAACATACGTCGGCGATATATAGCTATTCTTCGGTTGAGTGATGTTACCATACATCCGAATTGCGACGTATGGTAACATCGCTTCCATGGCACCAACATTGGTGATATATAGCATGTTGTTGATTGAGCAATGTTACTATAAGTCAAAATTGCGAGGTGTGGTAACGTTTCTCCCATGGCACATACGTTGGATATATATCTATATATATATCCAATGGTTGAGATACATTACTATAAGTCAGAATTGTGACATATGGTAACATCACTCCCATGGCGTCCATGTAGTGGAGACTAACGAAATTGGACATCATAATTTCAATGTCTTTGACGTCGTTGTAGTGATGACTATATGGGGTTTGGACAGTCAAATTTGAGATGACACGTGTTCGCATGAAACATCGCAATAGAGACAATATCTATGGCGTCGTAAAAGCGACGTCATGTGAAACGACATTTGAGGGGTTCTACTATTTGTCGTTCTCCCGAAAAACAAAAGTGGCAATTACATCAAACGCACCGTCATAATTTGACCCAAATGTACTAGTTCCCTAGCCATCCCCATTCATGCTTGGATTGTGCTTCATGTTCACGGATTCTTGCTGCATGGGAGATATTACACAACCTATTTTTTGGCATTAGAAAGGATGTGGACGACTTGCGCTTTTTTTTGGAGAACATGGAAAGGTGAGGGGAAATAATTGAATCTCTTCTCACAACCTTGCTCAGATCCCTGCACTTTCCATGTCTGGCAACTCATGCTCTGAAAAATTCATCAGTGATCCTTGCTCCAGGTCTACAGGTGATGAAAACAAGTGATGTGTCAAAGAACAACCACCAACCCACATGAGAGAATGCATGAGCACATGTGTTATCTCTCATGCTTGGTTTTATCAATTAATTTTGAATCCTGAATATAACTCTTGGGCCGTATATGGTGGCTTGCACAATATTTCCAATTTTATTTTCTAGAGTTAGTTTATTTTGGTCATTTAGTTTTCATGACAGTCTCGGCTGAATCGGTTTCCCTACTGGGAGATTCAAAGCATACAGTTTAATTTTTTTGATATTTATTTTGATACCGACTAAATTGGTTTCCCCACGGGGAAATTCAACACAAACACAACCTTGGTATGATAGTTGATATTGTAATTTATGTTTATGAAAGGTAATATATAGATTCTTACTTAAAAAAAAATACCAACAAGATTTATTAGACAAATAAAGGGGAAACAAACTAAATATTATATATAATTTCATTCTTGTATTCCAACATGATGGACATGGAATTATCAATATCATTATGGTTTTTGAAATGTGGAGGTACCAAAGAATAATTAGATAATGAAACTGGGTGAACTAATGAATTATATTATTAAGTTAGTGTTGATAGGACTAAATGACCTTGTGCAATCAATAAGGATTCTCCCCAATGAAAGGTATCAATTAGATCTTACACTATTTGGAGTAGGGAATCCATCTAGTTTATGTCCTAACCAACTTTATATACTTTTTTTTAGTTTTTACTAGTTGCATCCCAATCCATCATTTATGTATTTTTCAAATGCATTAAATGAAATGTAGCTAATCTAATATGCAAAATGAAAAAATATTCCTAGGATAACTAACAAAACTAATGGAATAAACATAGCACCACATATCTTCTTTCAAAATTTAGAAAAAAAATCATTTAAAAAAATAAAAGCAATAATCTAAATAACCAATAGTATTACAAAAAAAACTTAGTAATGACTAGATAATTATAGCACCAAACTTAAGGCTATATATAATTAGTTTGCAAGATAAACTAACTAAATAAGTTACTTATAAGTGAGAAAACATTTTAAAAATTAAGTAAATCAGCAGAAAAAGTTCCACAAACCAAACATTTTAAAAATTAAGTTTGTCTCAAAAAACTATTGGCCAATAGTGACTTCTCATTCATTAACACAGAAAAGTCTAGAAAATTCTAGAAGATGCATAAGAAAAAAATACCTTTACTAGTTGAATCCTTCACATTTATAGAAGAAGAAGAAAAGGGGGGGAGGTATGAAATTGCGACACCTACGTGATTATTCATTTCCCTCGTTTCCTATTGGTTATCTCCATCACTTTTTCTTCTTTTCCTCTAGGAGGATTCACTTCCTTTGATTCACTTCATATTTCACTTGGCTATTATCTTTCCCATTTGGGTTGTTTGAAATTTTCATCTATAAGATGACCTATCATTTGACTCAACGAAGCTTCTTATATTTCCCTTCCCCGCTTTCTCACAAAATCCACCCATGTGTCAAAAATTGAGAAAATTGTTTCCTTATGAGAAAAGGTATCCAGTTAAAGAGTAGCCTTGTAAAATGTGATGATTTGGCTTATCTTTTCTCATGTTTCTCCATTTTAGAAAGTATGATCTTAATTAATATTATGTTCCTGGTAGGAGCCTCAATAAACCTTTGTATAGTTGATTCATTAATCTCAAGGATATCTCTTATACATTTTCTATGGGAAACAATACAAACCTCCAACTCTTTGGACACCTATTCTTGAGGAAATGATTTATTCTTGGGAAAAAAAGAAGGGACACAACAATCCTCTACTATTTTTTCTATATTTTTCAATATATTGGTAGAGCTATTGACCTCTAATGCAATTCCTTGAAGAGACCCATGATATATATGCTTCCATTATTTGAATTCAAACTCCATTTCTTGAAGAACTTGTGAGGAATAATGGGATCTTTAGGGGGAATTTCATCTAGTGCAACCTACCAATCTTTCATCCTGTCAAACTAGAGGTTATATTGTTAACACTCTATCTCCCATGATTGGACACATTTATTAACTTATTTTATGTCTATCCCTAGGTCTGTAAATGTTGTTCTTTATTGTAGAATTCTCTCTGCACCAAGTTCAATTCATTCTTCACTTTTAAGGAATATTCAATGAATTGGGGAATTTTATAGTTGGCTCTATAATTTTCCACTAGTATTTATTCTCATACAACTATTCATTATACTTTCTACTCTTCTTTATATTATGTGGTTTTATCATATTCCTCATTGAATAGCATTGTAACATACCCAACCACCTGTATTCCTGTAGGGATGGTGGGGTACTCCAAAACCATATTTAAATATTGTTATCATACCTTTATATTTCATGATTTGTAAGATATGATACCATTTTTTCCTATTACTAAATGTTTAATGCACACTAACATGACAAGCAACTAATGCAATTCTATTTAAATCATTCGAAAATACAAATGCATAATACCCATGCAACATTTTAGAAATTAAATCCAAAATTTACATAATATAAACATAATGTAAACAAGATAAACCATAAAACTTATATTTAGGTGAATACTACACGAACTAGCTATAGGCTTTGGATGTTCCAACCAACCAAAGAATTGTTGCACTTAATCTATTTGCAACATGCCACCCCCAAGCTAGGGCTATGATTCCACAAGGACAAACACCTATGATTGGTTCTAATCCTTTCACACACAACACAATTCCTATTTTTTTATGGACTATTCACTCACTCAACCATCCCAACTCACAGGTTGTCTTTCCTCTTAAACCAATAAAACCTGAAGAAGTCGATCCCCTTATTTTCAATTCATTCCCTTGTGTTATCTCACCTCTTTCCTAGGATCCAAAACATACTGATGAGGAAATATCTTTGTTGGAAATTATAGGGGTTCTCAACTATCATTAATTCCTCTCAATTCCATTAATTTCTCAGGCATTCATGCATAATTCCCACATGGGTTCCCTTCCCATAACTCATTACAATTTTGGTATAATATCTCAACAATCACATTAGGTTCCATCCTATACATCATTCAATAAAATAACTAAGAATGATGAAGAAATGGAAAACTCCCTAAAACAAAGGAATAAGTATTCATGTTCCCAACTCACCATGTGGCTTTCAAGGAATCCAACATAACTAATTTGGAAACTAACCCCAAAGTCAATATCATAAACCAAGACTTAGGATAAAATCATGTAAGGATCCACCTTAGCCAATAAAAGAAGTTCCTTCACCTCCTCCATGATTTCTGCACAACGTTCTTCCAAAACCCATGCTAGCCAATGAAGAAATTCAATTGAATATAGAAGTGCATGCCATGATTCGGAGGATGAATATGTCAGCTCATGTAGTTGATATGTGCAAGATATCATATGTAATAAAAGAAGTTCTGAATGCATTGAAGGTACCATATGAGGCAGAAGATCCTCTATAATTTTCAATACCATGTATCATCGACAAAAAATGGAAGATAAACCTCCTTTTTATCTTTCTTTCGGTGTGACTGGTCTCTAATTGAATACATCCATGTTGGATTCCAAGGCCTTAACAAATGTGATGTATTTGAAGTTCATGAAACAACTTGGTTTGAAAACAACCCTCCCATATGGGAATGTGTGCGGTATTGATTCAAAGAAGGTGAAAGTGTATGGTCTCATAGAATATGTGGATGTATATTTACACGATCTTCCTCATATCAACCTCATTATGAACATAGTGGTGACTGATGTTCGAGATGTTTGGGGCATGATTTTATCAAGAAGTTGGGTAGCCACCCTGGGAGGTTTCCTCAACATGAATCTCACTCATGCACATATTCCCATGGTGGATGACACCTTTGAGATTCTATATAGCCAATAGGTAGTCAAGAAGCATGTGATGGATTTGAACCACCCTGATTATCATAGTGATTATGAGCTTGATGTGCCTCGAAAAATCATTGAATATGACCCTCAAGACTTTCCCTTTGAAAAATAATAATGCATAGATAAACTACTTCCAAGGACAGAAAAATACAGAGTGAAGCTTGCAGAATTCCAAGGAAAAGATCTACGATCCATCAAAATACTCAAGAAAGATGAAGATAGGAAAGATCAAGAGAGAGAACAAGATATTAAAGATATGTTCAAGGGAGAAATTCCTTCACAGTTGTACATTGAAAACATATCTTACATTAACTTTAGTTAAGGAATCCTTGCACTCATGTGGGAAAAGAAAAGAGGTGATCCAAAGTATGATGAAAGGAATGAAGTTTTATGGCTTGGCCCTTACATTGTCAAGAAGAAGTCCAAGAAAGGGAAATACTACTTGTCTTCCATGGATGGGAGAAGGATGTCGTTACTCGTGGATGGTTCTCTTCTCTAACCCTACATCAAAGGAACTTGACCTCTTCAGGGCCTAGGCCCCAGGTAAGTAGGTAGGTCATTTGCTTTCCCTTGCACTTGCACTTGCTTGTTCATAATATTTTAGTTGCATTTACTTATATTTGCATGTCATATAACATTTTTCATTTTTATCTACTTTCATTATTTCATAGTTTCTTTACATCATTTGATTTCATCATAACATGTTATTTTAGAATTTTTTGAAAAAAATGCAAAATTTTCTTTTAAAGGATTAGTTGAAATTTTTGAATTTTTTATCATATGTAAAATGGGTGAGTGAGCCACCCTCAATATCCACATTTTGTTTGTTTTAGTGCATGTAGGCACATGTCTTACTAGGATATGTTGAGGTTCTCATGCACTATATGGGGAGTACATGTCCCAAAGTAGGAGCCAGATGTTATACCCCAATCCTAGGGATAACTAAGGAGATGATGTCTCAAGGACCTTAGGTTACAAACATGGAGTACCGAGAGGCATATGAGCGGGAAAGGGGCCCTATAATACCACAAATCACCATCTGATCGATGGGATTTGAATCCACCACACCCATCTTGGCCCACAATGAAAATTAGTTATTGCTTCATGAGGTAACACATAAGGTTTTGTGGTAAGTGCCATTTTAATATTTGGATTATTTGAACGTGTTTCTAAGGATCCTTTCTTAATTTGAAAATAATTGCTTGGAAATTATGCTTTTTTCCCTATTTTACCTTGGTGAGTGTCATGGTTTCCTAGTAAGTGGACACCCTCATGGAAAGGGTTTCTACTGGGGGGTATCCTTGAAGGGTCATTGTAACATTCCATCTCATACTTGCCACCTTCCATCACTTCTTCCCCTCAATTTCCCCATATTTTAGGTTTTCCAGCTTATTCACCCAAGAAGGGAATGTACCTCATTTCATGGGAAGAAGGGGCCACTAGGCTTCGTGGTGCCCTAGAAAAAACATTGTGCAACAAAATGTCTCCCCGGGATCCTGAGAGTAATGAAACGCTTCTCAGAAAAGTGAGGGACGTATAAAATAAATAACTAGTTAATTAATAACTCTTTTCAAGGTAGAGCGTGTTGATGATTACAAATCTGTGAGACATCCTCTAGGACACAGAACTAAGAGAGAGCCCCTGAGATGGGTGTGTGGTTCCTATATGAGATAGAATTGGAATGTAGTTGAGAAGAACTCCATATGATTCTCCTGTGTAGCGCAGTGAGAAAGAAGATATGTTGAGTTAGACATACTTGTGGCTGAGCATAGGTGAACGTGTGAATTCCCATGAGTTGGGTGCATACTTATGAGAAAGATATGAAAACAATGTATTATCCTCCTCTAATTAGAGAGTTGAGATGATGAATTCTAGATGACTCTCCTATGTAATGCAGTGGGAAATAAGATCCGTTGAGTTGGACGTGCATGTGGATGAGCATAGGTGAACGTGATCCTAGTGATTGAGAACTAGTGAGTGTGGTTCTCCTATGAGACACAATGAGATAGAGATATGGAAATCCCTATGGATGTGACCCTAGTGGCTGAGAACTAGTGGGTGTATGAGATCCCTTGCTATATTGTTCAAGAATCAGACTTACTTGTAACCCTAATTGTAATGTAAAGGGTATAAGCTGGCCCCACCTTAATGTAAAATATAATTAATCTGGTAATTGTTAATTATATTGTGAGTTATTGAGGTCAGCCCTGTCATGCCAATAAACACTTCTATTGATAGGTTCAGACTAATATAAGTAAAGGTAAAATCTTCATTGAGGAAACATATCTCAAGTGTGAGTTTGGAAATTTCAGCAAGTACATTTTCTTGGGAAAAGTGTGCACCTCTCTTGGGCACTAGTCTTCTAGGGTTTGTGAGCACCCTTTTGTGTGCTAGTTTTTCTTGGTGGTGGAGGTATTTCTCTTGAATAATATATCAAAGTATTGGATGGGTTGTCTTCCCTTGTTGAGAAGGGTTTTCCAGGATACTTCTTGTGTACTTGTTCATAGTGTTTCTTCTTGTGATCTTGGTTGCTGCAGCAAAATTGTTTATGGTTTAAGTAAAATTATAAAATGGAATGAAATTCATGCTTAAACATTTCCTATTGAAAAATAAACATGGTATCAAAGCATAGGTCTTGAAGAAACCATTGCACAAACAATTTTCAACCATCTTCTCTCTCCTGCAAAATCGTACGATCCTCCTAGGGTTCCAAGAAATTTCGTACAACCTACCCTTATGACATGTTTTATCACTTGGAACTTGGATGTTGGGGATAAAAAGGACATAGGAGTGTACGAACTCCTTCAGTGCACCTCCAGCAATCTTCATATTGCAATTCTGATCATTTTGACTTTTTGGCCTAGGGTTCCTAAGGTTTCTCTAATTTATGCAAAAAAATCAGAATTAGGGTTTATTCAACCCTTTGAAGGAGATATTCAACTCACCAGTTTTATCCTATATTTCAAAGGCTTATTATTGGTAGTTATAAGTCCAACAAAACCTAAAAGTGCTAGCCTAGCCTAGCGGTTAGGTTTTCTAGCCTAGTTGACAAGGGTTTGTGAAGAATATGAAATTATGATGAACAAAATCATGATGGGAGACAAGCTTGATGGTTCAAGAAAAATCAGTTCCTGGAAGTCAATACCTCAAGGAGATGAATACGTAAAAATATCATCACTCTTAGGTATAGTCCCTACCAATGATAATACTTAGTTAATTGATAGTGGTGCATCCAGGCACATGATCGGTTCTAGAGATCAACTAACAAACTTTGTTGAGAAAGAGACACATCTACATGTTTTCCTTGGAGATAATTCCAGATATAATGTGAAAGGGGTTGGAACTTCTACCTTCCAACTAGATTCTGATATGCAGATTCAATTAAAAGAAGTATTATATGTACCTAGAATGAAGAGGAACCTTGTCTCCATTTCTTCCTTGGAAGAAAAAGGCTACAAGGTTACCTTTTTAGAAGGAATATTTCTTGCATGGCACACAGACTCACATATAAATTCTGCCAAGGTAATTGGTGTTTGAGAAAACAACTTGTACAAATTAACAATTAGACCAGTCTAGGCCCTGCTACATGACACTATCAGCTTGAGTGAGATATGGCATAGACGACTTTCTCACATCCATTATAGAGCTCTCCCATCTCTAGGGAAAATGGTAACATGTCTTCCAGAGATATAGATTCGTCATAAAGGTGTTTGCAAAGGTTGTTCTCTTGGAAAAAATGTTAAAGGATCCTTCTCAAGCAGTGACAATAGATCCAAGGAAATCTTGGACTTGATACATTTAGATGTATGTGTGCCAATGACTGTTGCGTCTCTGAATGGGTACTTTTACTATGTACTCTTCATATATGATCACTCCCTAAAAACTTGGATTCACTTCTTGAAGAACAAGGATGGAGTCCTTGCAAAATTTCAAGAATTCAAAGCTCAGGTTGAGAACCTAACTAGAAGAAAGATCAAGGTACTAAGATTAGATAATAGAGGAGAATACACCTCCAAATATTTCAACAAATTTTGTATTGAAGTAGGGATCAAGAGAGAGTTCACAGTTCCTTACAACCCTCAACAAAATGGGGTTGCAAAGAGGAAAAACAGAACTATCATCGAGGCAACCAAAGGAATGATACATGATCAAAGTCTACCTATGACTCAATGTGAAAAAGCATGCATGAAAACAATGTATGTTCAAAATAGAAGTCCTCATCAGATCTTAAAGAACATTACTTCAGAAGAATCCTTCACTAGAGTGAAGCCTGATATTGGACACTTCAGAATATTTGGGTGTCCAATATATTTTCATGTATGCAAGGAGAAGAGATCCAAGTTAGAACCTTCAGGGAGAAAAGGAACATTTGCAGGATACAATGAATCATCAAAGGAATATTGAATCTACATTCCTGGTCAAAGACAGATTGAAATAAGCAGGGATGTTACTTTTGAAGAAGAGATAGCCTTCCAAAGATCCAGAGAATCTTAGATGGAAATTGATAGTGAGACAATGCCTTCTCCCCCTTCAGTAGTTCATAGGAAGACATAAATTAGTCTAGTTGATCCAATTGTTCTATATGATCCAATTTCTCCAATTGACATGCCCAGAGATATTACAGTTGGACATAAAAGGCCTACTTGGGCCCGACAAACTCTACAGGAAGAAGAGAGACATCAATACCCTCAAGGAAAAAATAGAGAGAGCAAGAGACCAAAGACATTCTCAAGCTACCTTTGAGCCATGACCCACATCATTAACTCAGAGCCATCTTGTCATGGAGAATATGCAAGTGAACAAGTATGGAAAGTTTCCATGACAAAAGAATATCAGTCTATATTGAAAAATGATGTATGGGATATTGTTCCAAGACCGGAGGGAAAGTCTGTAGTGACTTCTAAATGGATTTATAAAATCAAGCATGCAGCTGATGGAAGCATAGATAAATACAAAGAAAGATTTGTAGCCTGAGGTTTCTCACAAATAGAGGGATTTGACTATGACGAGACTTTTACACCAGTAGCCCGATACACTTCGATCAGTTCTATTATTGCATTAGTTTCTTCCATGGGTTGGAAGCTACATCAGATGGATGTAAAGACAACATCTCTCAAAGGTGAAATTGAGGAAGAAGTTTATATCGAGCAGCTAGAAGGATTCATTATACACAATGAAATATCTCATGTGTACAGGTTGAAGAAAGCCCTATATGGTCTAAAGCAGGCACCATGTGCTTGGTACGAGAAAATGGATGGATTTATGATCAGTTTGGGTTTTAGCAAAAGTGTTGCTAATCCAAACTTATATTATCACATTGATGGCAATGAACGTTTGATCTTGGTCCTATATGTGGATGACCTTTTCCTCACCAGTTCAGAGAGACTCATTGTTGAATGAGAGCAAGCATTGAATGCTAAATTTGAAATGAAGGATTTATATTGATGCACTACTTCTTAGGAATAGAAGTATGGTAAAGGACAGATGATATTTTCTTGGGTAAAGGAAAATATATTGTGGAGATATTGAAAAAGTTTGGTATGACAGAATGCAAATACATGCGCAAACCAAAGGTGATGGATTTGAAGAAGATGAGTGATACTGATTCAGGAGAGATTGATCCACACTTGTACAAACAATTGATTGGATCATTGATGTATCTGGTTAACACCATACCGAATATATGTTATGTAGTGAATGTTCTTAGCTAGTTTATGAGCCAACAAAGACAAATGCACTAGATAGCAACAAAACATGTATTGAGATACCTATGAGGAACAATTGGTTATGGCCTAAGATATGCCTCTAGTGTAGACTTGAGCCTATAGGGATGTGTCGACGTAGATTGGGAAGGGAGTGCAATGGATGGGAAAAGAACCTCTGGTTGTTGCTTCACTTTGGGGTCTGCCATGGTTTCCTGGTGTAGCGGAAACCAAAGCTCTATGGAATTGAGTACCACAGAGGCATAGTACATTGCATTTAGTGTAAAAGTCTGCGAAGCAGTGTGGCTTCACAAAATTCTGAATGATTTATTCGATCATGAGATGGATCCTACTACTATTCATTGTGATAACCATAGTTTTGTGAAGCTCTCTAAGAACCATGTGTTTCATGACAGATCGAAACACATCGAGATAAAATATCACTATACCAAAGACATGCTACAGAGGAAGAAAATACATGTGCAGTATCTTCCTACCTATGAGAAGATAACATAAATCTTCACCAAAATACTTGTGTTGTTGGGAAACATACCCTACGGACTAGCAAACTAGTGTCAGACTTGCATGCAGATTTTGACCGTAAAGAAATTACTTTTTAACCTACCACCCAAAACTTAAACCCCTATTTCACAATACATGCATGGAAAGAAACTACTAACCTTTTTACTGGTGTTTGGTGTAGATCCTCCGTTGCACTTTGCCTTCTTACTTGTGTTGCTTCTTCCAAAGATAATCCTGCAATCAAGACAAAACACTACGCATGCATGCTACTTTTCTATTTGAGGGTTAGAAATTAAGCATAAATTAAACAAATCATAGATAATTCATGCATTGGGATGGGAAAATTATTCTTTTATTATTTTCAAAATGAATCAACTTACAATCAAAGTCGAGACCAACCACCGCTCCTTGATCCTGATCTTGGGCTCCTCCTCTTATTTTGTCCTCCAACTGCTTTGCGTTAATTCTCCTTAGGATTGAGGAAAGGCTAAAGGGTTGGGACAATGGATTCAGAAAATGGGCAGAGTTTCTTCTCTATATTTTTCCTCCTCCAAATGGTACCCCTACCCCTTCTTTTATAGGCTATAAGGAGCTAGGGTTTTGGACGAACTCTCGGCCATGCATGGCCGGGAGTTTTAGTTAATTGACCCATAGCTTTTTGCCCCGTCAAAAACTTTCCTATTTTTGTGTTTTGTTAGGTAAACGTGGGTTGTAGTAGGCCTGCCAGTGTTCACACACGTGCAGTAGTGGGTTAGGGCGCGTGTACCTTGTCTCAAGAGGATTTTCAAAGAGGTTTTTCAGCAGATGTTTTGGCAATGAAGGGATATGAGTTGGCCTGATGCAAGGTAAGCATGTGTGGTGCAATTTAGGGTTATAAAAGATGCCCCCTAATGTGTGATGTCAGAAGAGCATCTGATGGACAGAATACATTACCAATCTTTTACCAATCTGTACTGATATGATGAATGAGTGAGCCCAAGAATCAGGAATCAGGAGGTGCCGTCTGCAAAATAACAAATGTCTCACCGAGGCGGGCATACCCATGCTCAGGATAAAATAGAACCATGGATACCAATTAAATACACTGTAGATCCATGTCAAATAAATATAAAGAGTAGCCACGAATAATACACAGCAGAGCTACATCTTGAAATCCGAAAGATATACATAGAGAGTATCCATCTCCCAGAAGATGATTCGGCCTGATGGCTGTACTTCAAAGCTCGAGCAACAACTTCAAAATCTTCTAAAACTCGGGTAGGAGTGTAATATGAGTGTATGAATGCACTACCCAGAGGTCTTCGACAACTCCTCGGTTATGAACTTGATAATATTGATGATCGGACTGAAGGCTTCAGTGATTTCGAACAAAGACTTGATTGGACGTTCAGGATGGACGGGTATGCGGACAAGAGACATATTGCAGAGGGGCTGACT